>JAOYSI010074300.1:0-13672 GCA_025775065.1 Hiodon alosoides | reverse complement strand
TTAAACTCCGCATTGTATCGCAACCCCCCCCCCCCCCCATCCCTGCTGGAAGGGCTGATGAAGCCATAAGCGTAAGCTCAGTGAGGGGATCGTCTGATCCTCCGAATCCGCACCTGACTGCAATTTGTCCCCAATTTTCAGCAGATTAATCAAAGGCGTGTGAGCCGAAGTCTGGCCGGCCGGGCGCAGTCTGGGGGTGGGATTCCGACGCGCGGCGTCACGCGGAGTAGCACAGCCTTTTCCACAGGCCCGCTCTGCTGCATGCTGTCATCTGCAGGGACCCTGACGCCGCCGGAGCGCAGACCGCTCTGCCAGGGTTTCCATGATTGGCCGGCACTCCCTTTCATGGTTTGGTTAATGAGAGGTTCCCCAGGGAGGGGGGCGACAGCAATGACAGCGTGCAGAGTCAGAGCCGAGGAAAGGGTTACTTCATAACTTGTTGCACATGTATCCCAGAGCCTATCCCAGAGCCCCCCCCCTCCTAATTCCTTCTTATCTGGCAGAAGGAAACAAAGCATTAGCTTCTGGATAAAGGCCAGATTTTTATATTGGGTTATAAAACCCAACTGCGATGCGGTTTAATGTTTGCTTAAAACGCTGACTTGTTATTTCAGCGGAGAGGCCCGGTATGCGACCGTGGCTGGATCCAAGTACAGTACCAGAGGACCAGTTCACCACAACGGCCCCCCCTAACCACATTATGTCATATATCTTTATGATCTGCTAATAACCAAATAATACTTAAGAAACACACCAAATGGCTTGAATTAGGACAGGACTTTTAAAAAAATAAACTAACTAGAGAAAAAACATTTTTATCTGGCAGGAGCTTAATCTGTTCAGGAGTGAGCAAAGCGCTTGTGACCAATCTCTGTACATCTGGGGCTGGGTGTGAAAGAGACGGACTGGGTTACACAGCGGCAATGTCACAGCTGTGGTGTAATTAAATATTTCAAAAATCCATAACCTACCTACATTTGAGAGGTTAAATTCAGATCGTGCATTGTCATGAGGTGTTCTGTCCTCACCACAAGTGCAGGCTGGCTGGACCGTTTTAGCTGTGCTGCATCAGCCATTCGTTAAACCAGCAAAACAAAAACAAAAAAAAAACAACATAGATATTTAAGACATTAAACTCTGTGATGGATGTGTGCTCAGGTTTCTAACTGCGTACATCAATAACAAAGAGCTAAACAGGCATTATTTGATCAAGGAGAAAGAATATATCACTTAGTTTGGTACTTTTAATTAGTGCCTGACATAATAAATAAACAGCAACAAACAAATCTCGAAAAGCGTGCAGACGGCACTTCAGAAAATTGATCATCTTGAATTAGAGAGAGCCAATCAAGTGAAGCCATCCGTCAGACCCTTCATTTGCGGAAACCAATCATGCAGCCCCATCTGTCACCGGCGTTGTGCATGCTGGCCAATGGTAGGCCTTATTGACGCAGAGTGCTGAAAAGCAGCAGCTTCGCCGGCCCCTCTCTCAGAATAGAGAAGGGGGAATTAGCAGTGACAGGTTTATTCATCGAATAGTTAACTAGGCTTTGAAGAGAATGAGAAAATGTCAATGTCAAGAGGAAGATTGCGGGGTTATTGATTTCTCCTTTCCCCGAAACATCCCAGGAATTCCCAATGGGCAATTCAAGTTGAGGTGGGAGACAGAAGGCGGGGAGGATGGCGAGGTCGCCCGCATTTTTATCGCAATACAAATAATGCTTACCATTAGTGCCTGCATGTCCACAACAATGCCACTGCTTGTTCAATACGCCGTGGCCAGACAAAGGCAGGACAGAGAAATAAGGCCATTCTTTCATGCAGCTGAAAAGCAAACCCGCAAAAAAAGATCAGCCCTGCAGTTTGAAGCAAAAACCAATTGCATTAACTGATGACAACAGTATTCCTCAGATACATCTATTTCCGTCCGCCCATGTCAACAAGAAGACATGGAAGGCAGCGCAGAGGGCGTGGCTCACAGACGACGCCGTCCATGCCGTGATTCTGGGCACCCATGTGTCATGGTTCGTGCAAGCCAGACGGGCCCCACCCTTTCCGCAACGGCGGGCTGACACCGTACTCCGCATTCCAACCTTCCCAAATCTAAAGGAACCTGCTGCGGTCCTCTGTTTCCTTCAGGCGGACCGGGGCTATTCTCGAAGAGGAAGCCAGGTTCAAACAACAATAACAACGGCAGGCCTGGATACTGCGCTAACGCCTAGCTCAGGCCAGACTGCGCAGGAAAGTGGTGACTTCAAATAAATATAGGCTTCTAATGAAATAAAAGGGTGTTTTGTGTCTCCATTATTCTAACACACTGTGAATCTTCAGCGTGAACCCCATTCATCTTACGCCACATGACATCGATCAACACAAAATGCTCTATATATGTAACATCCTTCTAGACACTTAATATGTACTCAGATAGCTTAACTATTGACCGAATTGAATGTATCCTTTTTAACATTTTAAAAATAAAATGAACAGATGAGTATGATGTCACAACACTTCTGGAGGATCGTTCTAGCACATAATCCCTGGTTTACTGGCATGGGGTTCTCTGTGAGATCTGTAAACAGTTTAACAAGCTGGGGTTCACAGTTCTGCAAATTAGAGAGAAAGTGGCTTAAAGGGTTGAGGGCCTAGAAATTCCGTTAGTAATCCCTGCATCATGGCAATCATAATATCTGATTGGTATCATTATTATTATTATTGTTATTATTTTGTTGCTTAGCAGATACTCGTACCCAGAACAACTTACATTTTTACATTTCACCAGCAGGATATATATTGAACTCTGCAAGCTCAGGAGTATAATAGCAGTTGAATCAACAACCCCAAATTTAGATACTTTAACCAGCATTTCATACTACTGTCCCCTAATCAGGGGTGAGGGGGTGCAAACGGTTGCTATCAGTCCTAAAATCCAAGCACTGGAGATACACATTATCGCCCCCATCTCCCACAGCAACAAAGGACCGGCCAGAGTAGTGAGAAAAAGATAGAACATGTACTGTCTCAAAGCAGGGTGGGTTGAGTGCGGGATCCGTAACAATTGTCTCGGCTTAGGGATAATGTTCATGCCTGCATGCATATCAAAAGAAAGCAGTTCAGTTTCACCTGCACTAAAAGCCTCCGTGTTGGCACGGAGAAATCCCGCAGTTCATTTCACAGCCAATGAGGGCATACTTCAGCGGTGCAGCTGCGTTCCGCTTTGTCTCTGCCCATCTCCGCCGCTGTCTCCCCCTCGCACCGACCCAGCCTTCCTGCCGGACCGTCTCCATCTGCCGACTCATGTCTGCAGCTGTCTTCTCTGCCGTTCCAGGTTCACCTCCGCTGATGATGGGGGGGGAGGGGGGAAACCCCCAAATGTGGAATGTGGTCAGGTTGCCACTCTCCTTCAGAATATGAATATTTCAAGTGTTGGCTTCCAAGCAGTTGAGGCAGTATACTTTAGGGGAGGTGAACCTCCTTAAGGCCGGTTTCAGCAAGTGGCACGTCAGTAATGCAATCAGTAATGTTTAACAAATGAGTTTTTCTGCTCAACATGGAGCCAGTGAGTTTGACTAAACGACCGCAGGTTTATAAAGCTAATCTCATTCACAGTGCAAAATCTAAAGTACTGAAGTGTAAAGGAAATGTAGTTATCTGTTATTCCACGTTAGTAATATTTCATTCCAGGCCAGCCTGATACAGCTGGTACCAAGATGAAACCCAGTACAAAAAGCATTGTGTATTACTGTTTTAATGGCATGTCAATCATAAGTGTAGAATTCATCACTTCATAGCCAGAGGTAAATAACAACATAGTCTCTAATGCAAATAAAATAAAATAATAATAATACTAATAATAATTCATTTTCTAGAATGGCCAACAAAATACCACAGTAACAAACATTAAAGTGGGTCATGACAGTAAATTACCATATTCTAATTCTGTCACTAGAAAAAATTTCAATTTTCTTTCATCCAGTGTGCCCTGTTGAGAGGAAATGTTTACAACGCACGGTAACGTGGAGAGGAAGTTACTGCAGGAAGTCAGGTGACAAATGGCCTGGTTGTTCTATCGCACTTAATTGTCCGCCGTCCCTGTGCAGGCTGATGACGGCGAAGGCAATTCTCCCGCTGTCTGAGGCAGCTCTTCAGCCATGCGTGAACGGAAAAGGAAATGATCAAACCCGTCGCACATGTTGTTCTGCTTACCCATATTTGGGTTTCTTTCTGCCTCCAAGCAAAGCCCCATTATTAATCTATTATTTTCCCATTGTTGTTTTCAAGTCCGTTGGGTTTCAAATTGTTTTCCCCTTCTGTTTTTAATTTCATACAAACTTCTAATTCAATTAGTGACTCGGTACAAAAAAAGAGAAAAGGAAACTTTTGGGCCTTTCATTACTTTTCTAATGCATTGTATCTGATGTGCCTTGATACAGTGTGACTTGATAGTAAAGTAATTATAAAAGTTGGATCAAGGAATAGATTTATCTACCTGTGTCTTTGGAATGCAACATCAGGCAAACTTTATTAATTATGAAGATTAGGCAAATCTTCAAATCCTCCTGGATGAAACTAAAGTATCCTGGATCAAATTCAGATCAAATAAATTTCCTCATTTTATTTCTGAAGGTCAAACTATTAATTGGATTCCACGCATAGTCAGAATTATAATAATGTCTCAGGGCACTGGTTTTATTAACCGAGCTGCTGCAGAATTATTATTATGTTTTTCATTTTCTTTTTGCTTACATTGAACACACTGCATAAAACGATAATTTCCCAAATAAAAAGCACAGGCCTTGTTTTCATAGCCCACAATTGCCTTTCAGTATCAGCCTATGTGCAGCCGCACAAGGCCTGCAGTTTGAAAAACAGTTTCGATCTAACTTTTCATAGCAACACATCTGTGCATGATTCAAAGACCATATAACTGACACGGTTATATAGCTGTAACCGATTACAGCCAAGATGAAAGAATGTTGTTTCTTCATACGATCGCGAGATAAACCCCAATTTCACTGACCGACAGGTTCCTCCAGCATGAATCACAGCGCTGGCCGCAAGCGTAGCAGCACAGACACGAGAGCAACACGGGGGCGGGGGAGAGGGGGAAAGTCGCCTTGGCGTCCATCGGTCGAGTTTTACTGAACGGGGAAGGGGAAGGAAAGAACTCGACGATCCTTTTTCCCCCCTCCATTGTCTTTGTTTTCTTTTGTTTTGTTGGCAGGGCTGCTGTTCCGTTCCCTTGCAGTCCGTCTATGGTGGAGGAGAGAGAGAGAGAGGGAGAGAGAGAGTGAGAGTGAGGGAGAGAGAGCGGGAGAGAGAGAGAGAGAGAGAGTGAGAGAGAGAGCGGGAGAGAGAGAGAGTGAGAGAGAGAGAGAGAGAGGGGGGGGAGCGAGGGAGAGAGAGATAGAGAGAGCATGTCAGTAGAGGAGACTGGCTCATTACTGGTGTGAACTTTTTTTTGTTGTTGTCTGTGTCGACTGCTAGGGAATATTCCCGTCGCGTTGTGGACTTCGTCCAAGTTTTAGACGCAGCCTCCAGCAGCCTCCAGCAGCCTCCAGCCTTTGAGCATTGTCTACCCAAACAGCTTGGCTCCGGACAGCATTTCAGAGAGAAATTATACCACTGAAACACAGACGACTTGGACTCCTCACAAAGAAACAATGAACGTGAGCTCCAGGATCATTTATTAATACTGCAAAGCCGTGTAAAAAATAACACGGAGGAGCACGAATGTATCGAACCCCCTTTAAAAACCGTTTCACTAAAATTGAATCGAACTTTGAAAACATAGGACATGTACGATTGGTTTTAGTTTCTTAATGGATCTGTACAGAACCAAACAGAGGACTCCATCACCCACTTTCTCTTTCCATAAGTAAACATACTAACATTACCAAGCCCTCACTTCCGAACACATAAGCTTTGATTGGATAGCACCTCTCCCAAGACTTGGTGGGTAAAACATTGACAGAATAATGTGTACAGGACCCAGCCAATGCACACCTGCCATAAATTCCCAAGCGACCAATGGGAAGCAACCCTTTGTATCGGTCGCTGTTGGAAGCAGACGACAGTGTCAAACCAGCTCTGTGTTTAGTTGTTGTAAACAATATCTCTGAGCTCTTCTGTTGAACTAGCGATTTTGGTGCCATTTTATCTGTTGGAAAGAATGAGGTTAAACACTCAAAATGCATTTATCCACGGCGGGCTGTCGTGACTTTCACACCATTGGGGGAATGTGCCACGCCATTTATTGCCTTTTGGATGAGCAGCAAAGGAGAGCAGTGAGTTCCTGCTGCTGCTTCACGCTGTATGTGGGATCTTTCTCTGCGTTGCGCACGACAAATTACACAGAGGAAATCAATATGATGAGACATTTCGAGCTTAGACATTTTTGTCAAGAGAAAACCAGAGAAGGGAGTGAAAAAGAAAAAAAAAAAAAAAGGAACTTGCAAAATTCTTTTGTCTGAATTTTCTGATCGCCAATCATTTTCTAAGCTCCGCCGAGGAGGAGATGGGAGGATATGATTACAAATTCAGTCGGATGATTGCAATCCTTCTTTTCCCTCTTTGATTTAAAGCAGGAATCAAAGTGTGATTCAATAACGTCTCATTGGAATCTGTCCAGACAGCAGTGTGCCTTTGATTGCGTGCAGGAAGACGGCTCAAAAACAACCTGGTCGGGTCCTCACATTCCTCCTTTTCAGCGGGTGACTCAATCAGGCGGGAGAGAGCAGTCCTCTTGGTGGTAATTTACTTTCTCTCCCTTCAAACCCCCAACCTCACATATCAGAGGCCACAGCCCTCTTGCAAAGGACACAATCAAACAAGGCGAAAGTCACCCCAGTCCGGCCTTGGACAGAATCCGTTAGTTCCGGTGGGTTCATTCCGCCCTGTTTGATTGGCTGAAAAAGCTCTTGGGTGACATGTGGCGCTCGCTCGCGGTCTGTCAAATCCTCCAGCGTGGCTCACAGCGAGCCTGTGAACCACGGTTACCAGCTCTCCGTAGACGCTACTCCAAAGATGGGGCGAAACCAAAAATGAACCAAGTTCTGACCTTGAAACCTAGACATTAAATAAAATCAAACCCACAACACTACCGGCACGAGGTAGCAGCGTGACCCGCCATTTCCTTGTCTGGACTGTGAAGTCGTGGGAAGATTTCACCATTGTCAATGTGTGAGATATGACCCCGGGTAGTAAAAAATATTATAGCGAGGGGCATAGGTTGAAAAGCATGACATTCAGCTAAATCAAACACATGTCGGCCCATTTAAAAACAGCCTTGCACAAAGATTCTACTTCACTCCTGCTGCTTTTGTCAGAAAACGCTATAGCACATAAGTGATCCTCATGATAAATTTACTTAAATGCAATTAAATGAATCTGGGCAGGAGCTCAATGTATGCAATTTATTTAGAAAAACATACTTTGCATCACAACAAATAAAGCGCATTTTCGCTCTGAACAAAACAAAAACCATGCTTTATTCTGTTCATTTGTCTGCAGCCTCTCTTCCACTTCAGGGTTGTGGGGTGCCAAAGCCTACCTTGGCAGACACAAGGCAGAAAGCAGAGTACACCCACGGAAAAGAGGTCGTGTCCATCGCAGGGCAGGAGACACACAGGCAGAGCTGCACGCGTTCACACACTCTCACCGGGCCAACTTTGCAGTCAGCAATCCGTCTGACGGATTCCTCTAGCGGGAGGAAACCAGAGCACGCGGAGAAAACCCACGCCACCACGCAAACCCCACACAGGCACTGCCAGGCAGCAAAGGTAACCGCCCACAATGGTTTATTACATCATTCTCCCCGTCTTGTGAAAGACTCATATAAGGCATTTGGTGGGATGTGCGTTAATCCTTTGTCGACCTGCAGTTTACTGTCTGCTGTACAATTCTACGGGGTCATCAATGTCTCTGCATATATGTACGATAAATCTTTTTAATAGGTTTCGAAAAAGCTTAGGAGGATTGTGCTCACATTGCAGTTCCTTGCAAACATTTTGCAGAGCGCTGTCTTGGGTATGCTGCGAATGAATTATTATCTTTTTCCTGAAATTGTTGGAAAACTCTTAGAGGCAGCTTCGTTTTAATTCGTTCAAAATAAGGTCATGTGTTTTATTGCACAGCTAATGACATGATGGTTGCTTCTTTTTGTTTTTATCGGAGAAAGCGAGGCATCTGTAGTGTGAAGGCTTAAAAACTAGAAAGCACAGATTTGAGAATGGGTTTTTTTTTCCTTCCTGATATACATACATATACATATCAAATGAATGTAGAAAGCTATTAATGTGCAGCTCTAAGCAGCAGTGGGGATGGATGACGAGTTCCTGATTATTCATCTTCCTGGCAATCAAGTTCAGTTAGCTCAGTGATAGCTCAGTTTTCTCTCCTCTTTACTTCGCCTCCATGAAAAGGTTAGGCGAAAAAAGCTGACCAAAGCATCGCTTTGTGTCCTGTACGTTTTCTGTCAGCCAAGTAAGAAATAATAATAATAAAAAGCAGACACCGTATCAGATTAAAAGGTTGGCTATTTTCTTAATTCTGTGGCAAACTGGAACACTTCACAATTGGATCTTACTGGGCCATGTCTGTAGGGCTGTGACATAAGCTAACAGGCCTCAACCAGCCACACAGAATATAGTCTAAGGCCACTGGAACTAATGAACAAATCACAATCCTTTCAAATGATGCCTTGGAATTCTTCCTTTCTTTAATTTTTTGCTGTTATCCATTACACCCTGCTTTTTATTCCAGGAACAACACTCCCATGCCCCAACTACTTAACTGTAAGTTATACATCATTGGATGGGCAATGAATCACAAAACAGATGACTCTGTTTTACGCATAAGCCAAATTTTTCAGAGAAAAGCTCACAGAAACATCCCACAGACTGACAGGAGCGGAAGGAGAATGCAGGTCCTTGCTAAACCAGGGATGACGGGAAGAATTGCGCGGGGGGGGGCAGTGAGGGGGGTGGGGATAAAGAGGGGAGAGTTTGGTAAGGACTGTCAGCAGCAGAGGGTCAGGATTCTGACAGGATGTCGGGGAACCAGCATGTCAATAAGAGTGAAGGTCAGGAAGTAATATCCGCCTTTTCCGGGGAATTAAACCAGAAGCCAGGAAGGACAGTGCCAACAGTAAGTTTTCATTAATAGCTCGGTGGACCACAGACTCGGAAACCACCACACAAAATTATTTTATATTCACCTTATTTTCGGATCCTGCCCCCACTCAGTTGACAGCCCGAGGAGGTAGAGATCCCACATCCAGAAACCTATAAGAACCATCTGAATTGCCTGTGGGAAACAGGAATCCTTCCAACAGCATTAAATCTCATTTGCATTCATTGTTATGAGATTGCTTCCATAATAATTCCGCTGCATGAAAATATAATACTTAAGATTTTAGAAAGTGCAATTAACAGCAGTTCTTACACAGAGCACAAGCCATACAACTCTAGTTGTAGCTGATACTGTTGCCTAAATGTCTTGAATTGACAATTAGCTTGAATAAATGGTACTATAACTGGCTATTTTCACACTTCAGTTCAGAACCTGCACCGTGGCGATGCAGCAAATGCAGTCTTAATTATAGCCACAAAAACAACCACTTTCAGGGAGGGAAAACCGAGACCAATCAATCATGCAAAAGTTGTGAACGAATCTTGAGCAACGGCAAGGCTGCCAGCTGTCTCCTGCTCCCCCAACCCCCCGCCCCCTGTCATCTCTCTTCCTTACGTTATGGAAGAACTTAGCATAACACTGACCACTGCTAATCCACATACAGTGATGAATAGTTTCCTGAACATTTCTTCTTCTTTTTTTCCCCCAGAAAAACATCATCGTGATCTGAGCAAGAAGGTTTGGTGTCCTTAACAATGAAAGTCACTGTTTTCTTTGCATGCGCCAAAATGCATGCTGGGAATTAGTATAATGATGGAAATCAAACTCCCATTGAGATACAAGCATTACATATTGAATAACACGTTGGTCTAGTTGAGAACCTGTGAGCTTGGAATGGTTTGCACAACTATCCAATAAGTTGTATTGTTATTGCTAAACTGGCTTGTTACAATGAGTCAGTAATAGGAGCTTGTTATATCATCTGCGCCATGCTTTGCAAAGGTTTCTAGTTCAAGGCTGTCTTTGACACAGAGCTGTATTTCACATACACGGTGTGTGTGTTGAGTTAGCTGACAGTGGTCATGGGCACAGTAAATTCCAGATTTTTGTCCTCATCCGATGACAAAATAGCCACTTCATGTCAGCCGAAGAGCTGAAGGCCAGAGGCTCTCTATTACTCTCTCTCCATCACAGGTCCATTCACGTCCACAGTTCTTGCCATTTTTCACACTTCTTTATTCCTTTCTTAATGTCCTCCTTCTATATACTGTTTATAGATCTCTCTGTTGTTTAGATACTACAGAGAAACTCTGATTTAATGAGAGGCATGAAGCCAGTGGTGCGACGCATAAAACAACAATACAACTGACCAACAGAGAGGAAACAACACAGGTGAAACAAAGCTGTACAGTGAACTGCGTGGCAGCACGAATCACGGGCGCGACACAGCTCTGCTGCTCGAAGATTCAATATCCTTCAGGGTTGGCAGACTGCCAAATTAAAACAACCAGTCGCGCACTTACTGAAACCACCGTTCATTCCAGGCTGATGGGAGATGATGATCGCTACACCAGACCGCGAGCTTTCTCCCCTCAGGCAACGCCTGTTTCCTTGTCTATACCACCCCAGGGCCAATAAGGGTTGAGATGAAGCCGTGGAAACTGCACTTGAACAGCAAACAAAAGAGGAGAGATGGCTTATAATTGCTGTTACTACACAAACATACCCATCATGATTATCTAAGCGTTCCTCTGTTTGTAATAAGGGCATTAGCTACAAGCAACGACACAGAATACACACATAAGTGAATTGACCGGGAAATTCAGTAATAATCTATGCTTGGGCATGCGGGCTGTGAACTTTAATTTCCCCAGACACGTGTCGAAAGCACTGAACACATGCTGCACTTCCTCCACTTTCCAATAAAGAGATGGATTAGAAGCAGGGGTCCTAATCACATTCCTGCTCCACGCTATTCCCAGACAGGTGTCTCCCAGTTCCTCTGCCATCCCAAACTGCTCGGGGGTTTACGGCAGACTCTGCCCCGAAACCTGCTCCTTCGGCGTTCCTCCGCGTTCAGGGAATTTCTGGATACTCATGGTGGTCATTGGGCACGGTTACAGGATGGATTGCTCCGTTAACTCCAAATATTCCCGACAAATGTCTCCCCAAAGCCTGGTAAGTTATCACTTATTGGGCATGTTTCTGTACGCATCTGCTGTAGGTCAAGCTGTGCACGTGGATAATGTGGGGGGCTCTGGGGACCCGGGGGGGGTTTACGGAGACAGATGGGGTATGATCGGCTGAATCTCAGGAGGAAAAGGCGTAATTAATAACCCCTCCTTAAATCAATCGGCCTCCCCTGAGACCGAGTTGGCAGGGGCAAGTTCTATATCCACTTATCAAGCAGGCCAGTGAATAGTGGCTTTCCCACCCATAGACTTTGTGTCCCTGTAAATATAAACACTGCAATGTAACGGCGGATTAACCAGACCGACCATTTTCAAGTACACCGGATAATTGTATTATTCTCAATAACATTATCCTCGTTATCTGGTGGTATTAATAAATTGTATCATTCCATTTGCGTCAGATTTAATTTGGTGTATATCGTGTTCTGTGTCATCGCTGGTGTTTCCATAATTGCAGGCTGACAACCATAAATTCAATAAGATCCAAAGGACAGGGAATTTACTATATGTCAAAAGAGAACAAAACGTTAAGCAGAAAGAATTTTCCCGGCAAACAACTGAAGCCCAGATAAACGGTTTAATTTCCGTAGCAAGACAAGACGTAGGGCCATATGCAAAACAAATAACGGACAACTTGAGAGCTGGAGAAAATTAATCCTCGTTTGATCAATAGTAATTAAAATACAATATAAAAAAATAAATAAACAGAAAAAAACCTTTTAGTCCCATTCTCATTTCTCCAAAAGTTCCCACAGTAAATTGAGAGAGAGCAGGAGCCCTCTGCTCATATGCTTCTTACATGAACGAGAGAATTAACAGATAATGCCTTTTATATACAATTGGTCTTCCCCACAGATCGGCAGATGTTTGGGAGATAAAGAGAGAAGGGATAGGCATCAAATGAGATCGGCCCAGATTAGAATGCTTGATTGAGCAATTAGCAATCTTCTCCATCACTTGGCCTTCACATCCAAACATCTGCCAGATCCGGAGAGATAATGTCCATTCCATGCTGCAGAGATTGCATTTTTATTGTGCGGGGGTTGGGTTGAAGAAAATTACACTTTGGCTAAGGAGCAAACTGGCTTTGCACTCCCCTTCACCAGCACACCCACCCCCCCTCCAGAATGGTGTGATATTGCTTTCCAGTGATGCAGATATCAGAAGTCTGTTGTTCGACTGCTTTCCTTTCTTCAGGGAGTTTCACTTATACCGCCCAATCTGGGCAACTGTCACTAACGTCTACTTTGTTTATTCTGTCACTCAGGTTCACTGGTACGTTCCCCTCCATTACATTCTCCATCTTTAAGTTTGTCTGCAAGGCAACTGCTTTCATGTACCTGCGAGGGGGAACCATGCGGCTCAGCAAACACACTGAGTTCTCTCAGCAATCTCAGGGCAACCCAAACACTGCCTATACAATGTCAATCGTGATTAAAGGAATATTAGTCGTAGCGTGCACGGCTCAAATCCTATTAAAGTTCACAGCCATGATGGTCCTTATAGTCCACCAATTAGGCACAGCGGCGAATTAACTGAATTATCTTCTTTTTTCTTGAATAATTTCGTATTTGTAACTGATTCAAAATTTAAAAAGCAATTCATAGGTTCCAACAGCCTATAATTTGAACTCCCAAAACAAGTAGACCTTTATTAAATTTGACAAATCAATTTGCTTTGAAGAGATTGTTTCTGAACTGTTCAACAAAAACAAGGAACATTTTATTTCAGTGCAAAAAAAGAAAAAATAAATTTGAAACTTATTGGACCATCAGTGGTATACAAATGTAAAGTGACTTTTAAGAGTAAGTTATATTAAAGTTTAATATCTCCGAATTCTCGACAAGAACAATAATGATGAAAGATGGTGCCTTCGAGACTCACTGACATCAAAAGTTCATTTGTAACCACTGACTTGTTCAAAAATGATGGCAATCTGGAAGCCATTGCTTTGCAGCTGTGGTGTGAGAGCAGACCAGGCAACAGTCTATCAGAACTGAGCTGATCGTTCCGGTCACCAAGTGTTTTAATAAATCATCGCCCTCAAAGGTCATACACAACCGTGACTGGTAACTGTAATGGTCCGCATGAACACACGCACACACACACACATGCGCAAACACACTTACACATGCGCAAACACACACACACACATGCGCAAACACACACACACACACCCGCAAACACACACGCACACACACACACACACACACACATACACACGCACTCTCACACACACACACACGCACACACACACACACACACACACAAACACACGCACTCTCACACACACACGCACACACACACACACACACACAAAAACACACACACACACACACACACACACACAC
>JAOYSI010074298.1:0-18707 GCA_025775065.1 Hiodon alosoides | reverse complement strand
GGTGTGGGGCTGCTTTTCAGCAAATGGTACTGGCAAACTTCACATAATTGAAGGAAGGATGAATGGGCAAATTTACCAAGACATTCTTGACAAAAACCTGCTGCCATCTACCAGGATGATGAAGATGAAACGAGGGTGGACATTTCAGCAAGACAATGATCCCAAACGCACAGCCAAGGAAAATCTCAATTGGTTTCAAAGAAAGAAAATAAAGTTGCTAGAATGGCCCAGCCAATCACCTGAATTAAATCCCATTGAAAATCTATGGAAAGAACTGAAGATCAAGATTCATAGAAGAGGCCCACGGAACCTTCAGGATTTTAAGACTGTGTGGGCCAAAATCACACCAGAGCAATGCATTCGACTAGTTTCTCCATTTAGGAGGCGTCTACCAACAAAGGCTTTTGTACAAAGTATTAAATAAATATCAGTAAGTGTGTTCAATACTTTTCATTTCACATTATTACACATAACTTAATTTGCTGAGCTCATGTGTTTGGTATGCATGGATTACTTGGGTTGTTACCAACATGAAAATTTCATGTGAATAGCACCTTTGGAAATATATTTACTGAGAAATGGTGACGTGTTCAATACTTATTTCACCTGTGTGTGTATGTGTGTGTGTATATATATATATATAAACCGGTGAAATATGCCAAAGGAATGTTAAGTTGTTAAAGATATGAATGTATACAGTGCAAGCTACAATCAATATTTAATATTCAACCTATACTTCAGAGCTATGTGGTACACTTTGTTTGTAAAAAGTCAAATGTTGATATCACTAACTGTTGATACCACTACTGAAATGTTTGGCTACTGAGAACTCCTTAAGAAATCCTTAAATTGAACTATTTTGAGCCGCTCCACAAAACGGTCTCCTAAACATATTTTCGTTTATATAATTGATCGCAAGTTTTGCAAGAAATACAGTAAATATCTCCTTTTGATACGCAAAATCAATATTGGTGAATCTGTAGAAATGATTTGATTACTTTGATGAAAAATTGCTTTTGTTTGCATTCTCTGGCTTCTTGCCAGGGATGAGTCAAAAACGTAAGGTAGAGGGGAAGCTGGTCGCTATCACTCCTTAAGGTAAATAAATACATTAATTGTGAGGCCAGCGCACAAACCATGGTCTGAATTTTTTACATGGGAAGGCTTAGAATTCCGTCATGATTCTGCAGCTCTTTTGTTGCGAAGCTTAAAAGCTGTAGTGAAAGAGGACCAGGTAACAGTTGTGTTAAGGTTCAAAATGAAGTTTATTGTGATGTTTCCATCTCCCATGAATGGTGGCTGAAGTTTTAAAACAGCAGTTAGGGGCCTGGCTCATGACGTCTTGGTGAAGTACACTAGGACTGCTGTAGTACATCTTCCAAACACTTTTAAGACATGAAGTTCGTGAATTTAATTTATATTCTGCTGGAACTACAAGAAGCGAGAAAAGTCAGCCAGTGTAAACACTCCTCCAACACTGTCTCAATTATAAGAATATTATGAATATTTAATAAGATTTTCATGTTTTTACCCACTAAATGAAAAATAAAACATCACAAACCAGACATCATTGTGAAAAGAGCCTGTGTCTTCCATTCAAAGTTTGTTTTTATTTTATTTATTTTTACTTTCTTTTGTGTGAGGACATGGTTGTATGCAGAACTTCTCCGAGGGGTGGTTTTCGCCATGTCTAGCTAAACACAATGTTAAACATAGCCACTGATTTCTTCTGTTGGCATAACTCAGGTGTTACTAGGATTTGAAAGCCATCCGGGCTCAGCCCAAAAACAGACACAGAAACCGTAACAATAATGTTTTTGTTTTTTTTAACTGTATTGAGCTGAAGTGAAATTTACAAACCACACACCCCTCACGTACACTATACATTGCCAATGGAATAAGCTTGTGAGACTTAAAGTTTTGGAACTACTTAGACTTGAATACCACTAGTACAAAGTAGGAAAAAACAGATTTTTAAATGTATTTTAGTAATGGAAGAGGGTAATTAGCTGTAAAAAAAATAAAATAAATTGTTTTTCATCACAGTAAGTGGCTGCAGAGCTTTCAAAAACATTCCCAGTTAAAATGCAATATAGAAGATTGAATCTAACTTCCAGTGCAGGCCAACAATGTTGGGAAGTCTGCCCACTGTATTGCATGTTAATGAGACAGACAGTTTGCCACAGGTTAAATAGACAGTTTGAATGTATTACTCACTTAATAATTAAGTCAGTAACATGTAAAACTAAAAACGAACATTAACTAATTGACCTGCAATATATTAAGCACAATAATATATTAAGAAATACTTGCAGTTCATGAAAAAACATCACGGGAGCTTTAATTGTTTAATTGCGGATTTAAACAAAGGACATTTTTATGCCACAATTCATCAACAGGTCGAGGATCTCACAAGACACTTTCAGGAGCAGCCAATCAGTTTGGGAATATTTCAATTACATACTTTGCAGTTTTCCCCAGTGATATTCACTAACCTGGCCCATCCCCTGCTGGTGATATTTACCTGTTTATTTTACTGATACTGATGAAAATGATTTATGTTTTACTGGGCAAGCTTTCTAAAGACACAGCAACTTTGTTTCTCTTCAGGAAGATTAGGATATAAAAGTATTCTGCTATCATGGGCGAAGCAGCTAAAACTTAAGGGGCTGATTGGTAAGAAGGGGACATAAAGAGTAACTGTATGAGACGGAGACACACTTTTCAAAAGGAAAAACAAAATCACTTATTCATATTTTATTTCTGATGCTAAAAATAAAAATCTAAATCTTCGACCAAACAATGACTGGACATTCAAATCAATTCAGGGAAGTCTCTGTCGTATGCAAATACAGCTATAGCGATGTATTGTATAAGCATGATAATCGATTCCGAAGCATGCGGTCATAGAATAATGAACCACTTCTGAAGGGCTAACGGCTTTGTATCACTCTCTTTTTCCCCCTTTAAAATTGTTTTTGCTTTTCAATTATTACAGATGTGTGGCACATAGTCAGACCAGGAGCAGTCAAACATTTCATAACATTTCACGAGATTTGCATTCATTCATATCCTGTAACTGCTAATCTAATTCAAGGTCGCTGTGCTCCAGGGTACAACCTGGCAAACACAGGGTATGTGGCAGGGTACACCAAGAATGGAACACCAGTCCATCACATGGCAAGAGCCTGACCCACACACACATACATGAACACAAAGTCAAATTTGCACTAATAAAGATTTGCTATGTTCAGATGCTGAAGCTCCATGATTGACCCTCAAATCCCATTCTGTGGCTGGTTTATTAGACCGCTGATTAGTATTTAGTCCTGTGGAGTACCTGGGACTATCCACAATCCTGCACCCTGCACACTTGCAAACTCTCTGCACTTATAGTATCCAGTATACTCAGTACATTATATCAAGACATTGAACATTATTTACATGTGAAATACATTCTTTTAAATATACAGGTCAAAAAATATTACAGAGGACATCTGTCCAAAACAAAAAGCAATACTATATTCAAGTCATCGTTTGCTCTTTCAAGATAATGCATTACATTTTTTATAGATAAATGTGTTGTTGTTTAGTTCATTCACATGCTTATTTTTACTAAACACGTGTATCGCATATGCATTACTGCATATGGGAGCTTCATTGGACAAGGTATTAAACAAAGCTCTGTGTTTCTTTCCCGTGCTTGGTAAATTGGTATTTCCAGTGCTCCTTGGTAATTTTAGAGTGGAGGCCATACAAAACTGAACGCACACTCCAATATACTTTAAATTTCATTTACTTATTTAAAGCCAGAAATACATAATTCATATCCAGATTGACCTACGGTTATTACTGATAAATACAAACCTTCTGGCTAGCAGTATATAAGAATGACAACTCCTGTTTGCAAAAGTCATAGAATAAAAACTCTTGACGCATATTTATTTATTTAACTTTATATTATAAATAACCATGGTCATCCGTATATATATTTGATACTCATGAGTATATAGAAACTTTCCTCCATGGTTCTTTCTACATCTATTTTTTCAATCGTACCACTAATACAGATAATTAGGGGAAACAGAAGCAGAGCTGTGTGACATAGAGGAGTTTTTATTTTATTTGAATTTCTTGGATGTATCATACCATATCAATAAATTTGGTGCTGGTCATCATACTGACACATTGTTGTCTGTTCTGTCAAAAAGCAGTATGCAGACCCCATGGGCAACATTGTCAACTCCAACCTGTGTCTCCAGCAGATCACTTTGACATCCATTTAAGTCTGAAAAGGTTAATTACAACTGTTCCACAACAGCAGGTGCTGTAATTATACTGAGATAACTGTCAAGAGAAGATTCCTCCGCAGATACATTGGCTTTTTTCCCATCAGCTGTTCTGTTGGAAAATGATATAAACCATGTATTTAACATGTTTGTAGAAGTCTGACTACGATAAAAAAAATCACTGAAAAATAACCATATGTTCTATCATTCTATTACAATAATCTTTCTAACCTTCCTCAGCCTTTTTGCCAAGCCAATCCATTTTATTCACTATTATTTGTAAATTATTTGTATTTCCCTATTTAGATGAATAGTGCTGGTTCTGGACTATTGCATACTTATCTGACAGAAACAATGCATAATTGTAGACACAGAAAATTCAGCAAAGAGACTAAGAAACCAGAAAACTAAAATATAATGAGTAAGATAAGCAAGTAAGACACTATGAGAATAAAAAGAAGAGCATAGACATAGACAAAAAGCCGATTTATAAAAAAATTAAAAACAAGAGACAGTCTTATTATTTAAGCATATCATCAGGTCCACCACCATGCTAAATGTTACACTCCAAGTGAACTCCAAATTTAATCAGAACTCAATTATGCATTGACTTGTCTAATGGCGAGGCAGTCAAAAGAGACTAATAACCCATCCAGCTCATCATCAATAGTTTCCCGCTAATTGTGGCACTACATGCAAGTACTGTATGCACTAAGGATCCTATTTTCTGTGGACCGTTCCGAGCAAAATCAAGGATTCTGAGGAGATCGAAAAAAGCAAGGCCCTAGTATGGACCAGATAAAACTATTTATTCACACAAACCAGGACCTGAGGAACCAAACTCGGAGCAGGTCTTCTAACTAGATAGGTTTTCATGCTATACGTGTAACATACATTATGCAACTATGGTTTTATGAACTGGAAAAGATTTGTCTTTTGCAATGTGAGGACCAACTGCATTATACTTTCAGCTATGTTTACTTTAGTGTCCTAAAGTGGTTAAAAATCAAATTAATATCCCAAATTTCCTTTTTGTTGATATAGATTGGTTAACATGACCAGATGGGGTGATCTATAAATCCCTAATCAATACCCTTTCACTTGATTTAGACCGTTTAAAGTCCCACAAGGAAGGGTTATGTGAAAGGAGTCAGTGTTTGTGAAAATTGACTTTCTCCCTGGATGCGCTGAGGTAAATGTGTTCTGGCGGGGAGCATTAAGCCCCGGAGAACCGAACCATCCCTCCTCATGTTCACAGCATGCCACTTGACCAGACACCTGCCTTACTCATCCATTCATCAGTAGGACACTGTCAGACACTCGGTGAGAAATGGTTGAGGTTTTTAAACAATTCCTTCAGAAACTGTTTTAGTCTGATGAGAGTAATGCCATGATTGAAGACAACCATGAATCTGGATAGAGAAGAAAACATGGAATGTAAAGCAAAACGGTTAGCAATTTTAAGTCAAAATAAATGTGGGGAAGAAGCCAGGAACGAAAAAAGCACAATCAGAAGTATTCTCTCGTGTGTGCTAGGGGTTTTCTCCACTTTATCAACCTGTGCTGATTGGCTCAGTTGGACAGAAAGACCATTCAAGATTCAAACCCATTGGTCAGTGTGAATCGGCAGAGCTGATGTTGCTCACGATTTATAGTCAGTCAGCAGAGGGGTTTGTTTCTCCGCTCGGATGAGTCAAAGAGGAAGAAAATTCACTGAAAATGTTAAAATGTTTAATTCAACAATGAAGTGGAAATGTACGCTACACCCACAAGTGGATCAAGTAACGTTTTACATTTCTGCAGATATATAACACCTGTGATACCTTTATAAAGAGCTGCATGTTCTCTCCACGGGGATAAGAACTAGCCCTGCAGTAATCTGCCGTCACTGCAGTAAAAGGCATAAACATCTCAGAGTGTTCATATGCGGCGCACACAAGAATGATTTACAGCCTCTCACACCGTGGCATATCTCAGAATTTCTGTGAGTCTTCTACCACCATACTGCCTATTATGTCTCTGAAGTGCATCCTTACGGTTTAATTGTTATTCCGTGCTCACTCCTCTCTTTCGCGCGCAGAGACACATTGTTTCCCCTTAATAATGAATGGGCCTCATTAATCGTGCTCGAGAAATATTTAAATAAAAATAAATTGGATTGATAATACGAATAGCGTCCAGCAAGGCACATTTTAAAAACTAAATCATATGAATTACATTTATCAATGAGAAATCTTCCCGTTACTATAGTTAATAGTGCATCCTTAATGATTATCTGGGTTATTGCACAAATGCTGAACATATGCTGCACACGTTGAGAGAGCCCCAACGGTGATGCTGTGAGTGTTGTCAGCAGGTCAATTCAATTTCCCCTCTTTGACCAGGGCTGAATGAGCGCATAATTGTGCCACAGGTGGAGCTGTTTGCACAGAGCTATAAGCACCGTGTATTTTCCGTAGCCATCACACAGCCCTGCGCCTTTTGTTTAACCAAAGACGACTGAAAAGTGCAGCCAAACAAAGAATGCATTCATCAATGATCAACACTTTGCACTCAGCCACCACTGTTTGGTTAACAACCCACATCCTGAAAAAAAATAAGAGAAAATGCATCACGTCAGGTTGTGGCCTCAACGCAGCAACTGGTACAAAAAATAAATAAAAATAATAATTTACCTTATAAAACATTTGTTTCAGAGATGACCCGCACACAGTGTGTCACATCAAAACAACATTACATTCATTATGCAGTAGAGGGCATTAAAATGGGCGTCTCAAAGCGCAAGGACCATGAAACAAAGTATTTTTAGTGGAGCGAGTATTCTTCTGCACAGACACAGTATGAAAAAAAAGTATGAAAAAAAATCGGAAAAAAAGACATTTCAAATGAATTGTGTAATTATTTCATTATATTTATTAATTGCAGTTCCCCCTGGTTGTAAATTACAATCTGTGCAGGGTGATTTAAAGTTTTTATTGTGTATGCTAATATTAAGAGAGCCAGCAGTGTAAGTTATGTTCATTGATATGTCATCTCTTTGCAGCATTAGTCTTCTACCTGCTCTCATTGATTGTCAGTAGGACACGATAGCTCAGTTTTGTATTGCACGTTAACCCCTAAAACTAAAGCACAGCTCTGGATAAGAGCGTCTGCTAAATGCCAAAAATGTAAATGTAAATGACAATTTGACACAATTTTTTCTTAAAAGCCTTGACTCAGAATAACCTAAATAACTAAATAAAGCTACAGTTCCAGTTTCAAATGTAGCTGAATCCACAATTCTCAATTATCAAGGAATTTTATAAAAATTAAATGTACAGAATTAGACTAAATAAGCCAACAGATGTGGATCTTAATATATATTTCAAAATGTGACTCTTACCCTGCCTTTCCGGCTCACAGCACATATTTTCTTCTCTGGAGGAAATATAGTTGGTCAGTAACTCGAATGTCTGTAGAAAGGACTAGTAGGGACTTGCTTATCCCTTCCGTTTTGAGTTCCAGGACCATGGACAGCTGCCAAGCCAGCTTTCGGTGCTTATTGTAGCAGAGAACAGTGTCTTCCACATAAAACTCTGCATTGAAAATCACTGAAGCAGACAGCTGCAGTCTCTCGATCTTTACTTCATCTTTATTAAGCTGTCAGCAGGCAAACATAGATGTGAAAACTGATTCAGCTTTTCCTTTATTTATTTTACTCTTAAAAATATATACATTTTTCTAGAATTTTTGTCTTATAAGTGGTTATTTGTTAAATACTATTTATACTGAAGTATTGCCGCAAATACTGTAAACAGCTAGAGTAAAAAATAAGTTAAAAATGTTCTGGCATTGTATAATTACCCAATGACCTAGTAAGCATAATTTCAAAGGTAAGATCTGTCTTTTCACCCTTGACTTGATGAAGGCTCACCAGCTGGAAATGTTGAGCAATATTTCATTTTCAGTGAAAAACTTTTGCCTCTTCCTTAACAGTCAAGAATGCAGGAATTCACAGCAACGCATCAACATGCTTTCATGCATCAAAAGACAATAACTTTTTTTAATTTATTTTATTAGGCAAAGTAATCACGAAACTTCATGGAGCTAACCTGCTATAATGCATGCATGCCTAAAAAATAATATTGCACTAGTGCTAATGAAAGTTGAAATTTAAAATATCAAAACTATCTCAATTTGTTCATCCCAGATCCAAATTTAACTTTTCTCATTCTGTAATAGGGGCAGACACAGGTATCAATTGTACTGAAAGTAAAAGTAGGAGAACACAGCAGTTTTCCACCAATCACAGCTAAAGTGTAATATTTTTAAACAGGAGCTCAAAACAGGCAAATTGTCTCACAAAATCAGCATGACAGACACTGTCAACAATACTAACTCTGGAGTGCATACATAAATAATTGTTGTAATTATTATAATTAATAATATAAAGTAATTTTCCCTTTTTTAAGGTTATATGTATTTTGTATATGTAAATTTGTTTTCTGGAGTTATGTTTTGTTTAGTTTGTAGTTCAGTTCTTTGTATAATATTAGATCAATATCTCAGACGAATATTAACAAAATGTAACATCCAAAAACAATAACGTAAAAATGATACAGCATGCTTTATTATTAAAGTATATTAAATATTAAATATTATTAGTGTGATACCTTGGTTATGCGACGGAAGCACATGCCTTGGTGTTCTTAATGCTGTTGACGCAGCTTCTGTAAAGTACAGCTTTTTTTTTTTTCCGTCAACACAAATGAACGTTTATCCACGCAATTAACATTTGTCAACGTTTTCATGTCATATTTGCGCGCATACTTTTTGCGAACGCCTTTTATTTTAGAAAATAAAATGAATAAACAAAGTTTTTGATCTAACTTTTTGGATTGCAGTTGGTGGAATGTTGCTGAGAAGACATTTCATGGGTGCGAATGTATTGCATGCACAGCCTTGGGCAGGAGCATGTAGAGAGGGCTTTGGTTGACCTCTCCTTTTATGATCAGTGCTCCAGGTTCCAGAAGAGGGCACTGGTTAAATGGGTTCAACATCAGTCCTTTACCACTGCCTCCCTAGCTTCAGGGAAATATTCTGTCCATAGCAGAGATCACTCCTCCTCTCCTTCCCTGCAGCACTATATGGAGTGTGTGTGCTCCAGTTAAGACCTCAGAGGGTGTGAAAGGAGAGACCATTCTGAGGAGCATCCCAAGAAGGGGTGTCCCCGAGAACAGAGGGTAGGGAGCGTAAGGAGTCTCCTACTCTGCTTCTGGCATCTACCTATTCTCCTCCTCCTCCTCCTCCACCAAGGCAAAGGAAGAGTCACAGATCCTCGTCTTCTAGTAGGGCCTTGGGTGAAAAGTTGTCACACTGCTATGGATAGCCGGGAAAAATAATATTAGCATCTATATGTCTATAGGCCAGCCTCCACCTATAGTCTCCACCCATACACGATACACTTTTTGGATTTTGTCCCACATTTAATTCTTTTTATGATTTAATCCCATGGCAGGATGACTTTGGTCCTACCCTAAGTTTCATTACCGTAACCTTTTAGACAGGAAAATACTTTAATATACTTAATTCTTAAATGGCTCCGGAAACTCTGTACCTCAAGTAAAATCAGGAATTCACTGCAGTGACACTATACATGAATCACACCATGCATGATATCCATGCACTGCACACATCACAGTAGAGAATATGAGAACTAATTAAAATAAATCTTAGGTCCCTGAGGTCCCCTTCCCTGCCTGCTGCTTTGTTACAGGGGGAAGTGAAATCAAATCAGAAGAAAATGTCAACAGATGGAAAGAAAACCACTTTTTGCTTTAATGTGACACAATGAAACTTGCGATTCCCTCCAGAGTCTTTCTTACTATATAGCTCTCCATCCTTGGCAGAAAAGTAGGAGGTAAAGACTATAAAACATAATGTCAATAGATAATCAGAATTATTCCAAAAGGACATTAATACTTATAGGCTTTGAGTGGCTCAGTAGAGAAGGCAAAACATAATTAATACCATAAATGTACTGAACTCATGGCACCTTTTTCACATATTAAATATATTCTCATAACTGTTTCATCTTGGAGTCATTCTAGTGCCTACAAAACCTTTCTTTGCGGCAAATTGAGATTTTCACTTTTAAATACCGTTTTAGGGAAACTGATATAAAATGATGAGCCAGTAAGTTAGCCACTGTAATTTTATAACACATGGTGTTGTAATCCTCTCTACCCCAAGTTGGCCTTTGCAAATCTTTGGTGTCAGTTTACTTGATGTTGTTACATAATTTAATTGTTGGAAGTATCACATCAGAAGTGTAAACAGAACATAGGCAAATGATCAGAACAAAAACTGTGATTAAAAAAAAGAAGGACTCTAACTCGTTCATTTTAAGCGCTAAGTTAAACTCTGCCAATGCATTCTTCTCAAAACACATTTAAAAAGTATGCGAGAATAATGTCATGGCATAACTGTTTTCCCTCTGAAAAAAAAACGAATGCAGATCTGTATAGAGATCCACACTGTCGTTATACAAAGAGAAGCTTATTTCAGGGCACAGACTAAAATGCTGAAAAAAGAAGTCCTACCTCTTGAACGGCTGCGTCGACTCTTCCTGCCTGAAGACGTGTGGCGTGTTACTTGCTGTAAGTGTGCAATCTCTATGGGTGTGTTGGTGCGGAAACTCTCCTTGAACTTCAGCATCAAAGCTTCCACCGTGTCTTGTTTGGGGTCAAGTGCTACAAATGTGTTTACAACGGTTTTATGTTAAAATGCGCACATATTCACAACATGTCACACAATATATAACTATGAATATGAAGTATAGATAACATATGAATTATGACACTACTGTGTTGGTGAAATACAACATACAAAATCATTATAAAATAAATTAGACAAATTCAAGCAGGCAACTTGCTTATATGCAAAATCAAATAAAAAAATAATAATAATTTAACAGGGCCTGATGACCTGTTAAAGGCATGTATATTATTAGAGATAACAGTCGTTAGGTATGCCATGCACTCTAGGGAAAACTGTCCAGAAAACTTTTTAGATTTATACAGTGTGGTTTAACAGCTTGTCAAATGTCGTTAAAATATAAGATCGGTAGGATCTACAGTAGATTTAAGTCATAATAAGGCTGACAGTTTGCCCCCGTGGGTTAATAGACTGGCTGAAACTCTCAGCAGTGTAGATCTTTGTGCGGTTGGAGAAGTCTTGGAACATCTCATGCCAACAAAAATAACCAATTGTGTGATTTACTTTCCCTTTCATACAGCTAATAATACTTTAAATAACTGTATTGAATAGCATTTTCTTTTCTTTTCTTATATATATATATATATTTTTATACTCAAGAAATCCTATTGAATACAGTTATGCAAAGAGTGATCAGTGGGTTTCCAAAGCCTAAAACCAGGAAAAATCTCCCTTCAGTAAGTTGTATGGTATTGCTATTGGTGTTGGTGTTACTGCCTGTACAGCCATGTATATAGAAATACATTTGAACAAATATTTAATATGCCAAAAAATACCAACAGCTTAAGTGAAACTCTTCCAAGACACTTTTAGTCACAAGGAGTACATTTTATCTGAATTTTGAGATATAAAAACACAGTAAATGGTATTGCATGGTATTGTTTGAGTTAAGAATAACTCTTATAAAAGAGCTACACAGAGAAGGGCTGTCATAACCTAATCATGTTCCACTCTTCTTGTTCAAATCCCTCCCCTAAAAACAACTTGTGGACCGTGTCTTAAATAATTTAAATGACACACAGAATCTTCTCCGCTCTTCAAATCATCAGTGGTTCTATGGTCCCTTTCAGCCCTTTTGCTACAGCCATTCTGTTAAAATAAGATATGCAGACTTTAGGCTTTCAGTAGAGCAACAGTTGCCCCTGGATACAGACTATACACTTGCCTTGCAGTTACTAACAATTTCCAAACAGGCAGCAGAGCTTACAATTAGAATGGACCCGAGCCACCAAGCTGTCACTGTAATCATCCCTACCTACATTTGAGTACAGCTATGGCTCAGATGAAAGACACATGCATGGCATTCTGTACCGACAGGAAGACTGATCTTCAAGTGCTCACTTCCTCCCTTGACTCAGCTCCTTAAGCACCTCAGTCAAGTCCAGGATATAATACAGTTCACTGAACTGGTCATACTTGAGGTATTACTAGAACGTTATTCTGTCTGTTTGCATGCATGTGAGTGCTAATGTGTTGGTGAGGATGGTAGCCCTGAATTTACTTACAGCTCATCATGCAATAATAAAGGGTGGACTGTGTATTATGCGATGGCGTGCCCAGTCGAAAAGCAGCTAGAGACAGAGGCACAGGGGGAGGGTGTAGGCCTTTTCATTTGAATTTTTCAGAACAACTTAAACAAAAGCAGAAGACTAAACAAAGAGATGAAAACTCAAACATAATTACCCTTCCTGGGGGAAACAGCTCTTCACAGATTTAACTCTGAACAATAAAGAGGTTTTCCTTCTGAGTAACCAACCACCAAACCACCAAACCGACTAATCACGACTAACCACGACTAACCACGACTAACCACGACTAACCACAACTAACCAGTCTAACTTTTCTTTTCCCCAAACCTCTCTCTTCGTATACAGTCTTTGCTGGGTCGTTTAACTCCCTTTGATTGTTGGCACCTGAGTATGATTGCCATCAGTGGAACCACACTCAGGTGCACAACAAGGTCCTACTAGAGGTGTGATCCCCCAAGCTTGGCTATCCATCATCCCTTTTAGGGATTTTCCCTGGGCTTGAGGGCGGTGCAAATAAGTTTTGACAGTACGTTCCTTAACTTTAGGTCTAAGGTTTTTATTGTTGTTTTTTTATTTTGAAACGTTTTTTTTCCCCCCACAATTTGTAATCATCAGTCATGTTTATGCATCTGGGCTTGTCAAACATACCCTTGCCTCCACATAGGGGGAGGGTGAAGATTCACTAATGATCTCCTCTAATCCCAGTTGCCTTCAAGCCACCAGTTTCTTACACTTTGCAGGCTCCACAATCAGCAAAATATGTTCAATCCTGACTGGAGGAGAGGCACGTCCCACAGCTTGCAGGCGCCTGGAAAGCCAACAGGGGATGCTGGCTAGTGATGAGTCGAAAGCCTACCAATTTTTTTACCCACCCCAAGCCCGGGCAGCACTCTGTGCTCCCCCGGGCACAATTTTTAACACCTTATGGTTCCATAATCTTGATAATGGCTGTGCATTTAAGGTAAAAAAAAAAAACAGTAATCGAAGACAAGAGGGTGTTCAAAAGAAAAAAAAATCATTAGTAAATCATTAGTGGGAGAAAGAGTTGCCAGTCTTATAATGCAAAAAGATTCTGAACCTGAAATGCTACAGTGATACACTATAATTTACTTAGTGATCCTATCCAATTCTCCCCTGGGCCCTTGGCAGCATGTTAGGATAATCCAGTCTGGAGCGGTCTTACAGCCGCAGGTTTGTAAACAAACAGATGCTGTGCTGCATCCACTTAAGCTTTGACCCGCTGCTACGGAGAGGAACCCGACTGCACTGCCGAAGTTGACTTCCCCATGCATATTTCATCATGTTCCGCTCCTTGTTTTCAAGCGTTGCCGCCGTGAATACATAAGTAATTATGCTCTCTCAATTAGCGTTTACGAACGGCATTCGTCTGTCTGTTGCCGTATTGTGGCTGCCTGTCAGTTTCTCATGGCTGCCTGATATTTTTTAGAGGACCAATATGGATGTGCAGATTGACATTCATCGATAATATTTACACTATTTTAGCTTAATTATTAATTAAACAGGCTTTCGTTGGCAAGCCTTGGAATTTACCAACACTTTTATTGAAAATGTAGAATCACTTCACCTTGGATACAGCTCAAATAAAGATTATTTATTAATGGTTCATTAATGACTCATAGGTGCTTAACTTGACTATTATAAAGTCCTTTTAAAAGCATTTTGGTAAAAAAAAATTAACAACGATTCACTAATAGTTTTACCAGATTACTGGTCCAATAGTCTCTCAGTCATTTTACTCCAGTAGCTCTCTTTCTCCTCACAGTTTTCCTGCTCCAGTATAATTAATATTCTGAACTGTATGAAGGAGAGCAAACTCATTAAGGTGTGTTCCACGAGTGCGGCAAAGCAGAGGGTGTT
This sequence comes from Hiodon alosoides, assembly GCA_025775065.1. NCBI lineage: Eukaryota > Metazoa > Chordata > Actinopteri > Hiodontiformes > Hiodontidae > Hiodon > Hiodon alosoides. The sequence continues at coordinate 4,255 of JAOYSI010074298.1, read as the reverse complement.
TCCAGGGATTGATACTGCCATTTCCACACATCACTTTGTGCTTTTTATCGCTGAACTACTGAAGCTTTACGCTGAGCTCCCAGGGAGGGTGGCATGTCCCTCACAGCGGTCGCCAATTGGATGATTTCTAGAGTCGTCTGCACAAGCAGTCCACCCCATATCTGAGGATGTGTCAAGCCTACAGATGCAGTTCAGTCTTTCCGCAGTTTTACCAGAAACTGACCTACTAAGCACCTCCGATTCCCACGTCAGTGCTCTGTCACATTTTCATTTTCTTTCAACAGCTACCCCTGTTAGGTCCAAGTTATGTTAAAAAGGGATAAACACAGGGACTAGTCCTGATAGTTATACCAGGAATAGGAGCCAGGACGTTATCATGCCTGAATATTGAAAAAAACAAATTTCTGCAATTAAAACTATTTTTAGACTTTGGACTCCCTGCTTGAGCAGATAATCTACTCACCATACCTGGAAATGGATTATGGAATATAATGTGCTATGTTGTGTCAATATTACCAATATTACCTAATGTTCCACCAATCCTGTTTTAATGGGAGATGAGCTACACATAGCCAACCAGGAGCTTTTTTATTCATGCGGGCCTGATCCTATTTGCCATCCCTCGAGAGCTCATTGGTAAACACAGCATAGCTGTAAAACTAGTTTGGCTTTATGTGAACCCCAGGCAAAATAATGACCAGACTGTGAAAAGTAAGCAAGTAATACACTGGATGGCACTCATAACAAATGCAATTAGATAGACGCCCTAGAAAACACTGGCTAACTGTGATATTCCTAAAACTACTTTGCACAAAATTGAAATTACAGCAGTGTGATGTGCCAGAAATGTACACTGAACCTTTCCCACATACAAACAGAATGATGAAGCTCCCAAAGTTAATTTTGGCATGGTACAGTACACGTTGCTGTCCAGTCAGTGGTTAAAACAGAGAAATTTCCAATGTTTTATGAGCTCTGGTTAGGATTTAATCTCAGGGAGTCTCAGAGAGTGGGAGGTCCTGCAAGTACTTGGGAGTCCACTTGGACAACAGGCTGGAGTAGGCTGTAAACACCATGGTCCTGTATAAGAAGGGACAGAGCAGGCTTTACTTCCTGAGGTGGCTCCGTTCCTTTGATGTGTGCAGCTTACTACTGCACACTTTCTACCAATCTCTAGTCACGAGTGCCATTTTCTATGCTGTGGTGTGCTGGGGCGCCAGCATCAAGGTGGGGGACGCCAACCGGATCAATAAACTGATCAGGAAGGCCAGCTCTGTGCTGGGGTATAATCTTGGCACTCTGGAGGAGGTGGCAGAGGCAAGGGCACTGTCCAAACTGTGGGCAATTATGGACAATGCCTCCCACCCCCTCAATGACATGGTGGAGGAAATGCAGAGCTCCTTTAGCGCTAGACTGATCACCCTACGTTGTCGGAAAGAGCACTATCGGAAGTACTTCCTGCCATTGGCCATCAGACTTCACAATGCTGCACGGTGAGCCAGAACACTGGTCTCTACTATCCAGAAATCAATTACCTTCTCTGCACTCTGCTTTTTGCACTGTCCATTTGTACTGTTCATTTGCACTTCCACCGTACAATTATGTCCTGTATGTATGTACTACTTGTTGTGATTTATATATTATTAGGGCTGTCAAAGTAAACGCGTTAACGCGTGCAATTAATTTCAAATGCTTAAAGCCGTTAATTTTTTTGTCACAATTAACGTTTTTTTTTTTTTTGAGCCTTAGAACCATCCAATACAACGTTAAAATACAACTCCACGCTCTCGCGCTTGTTTGCCAATCGACTGCTTGAATTTAGATATAGCTTTGCTGATTAAGTAAGCTTGAATGATGGAGAAAGCTGCTAAAGGGCTTTTTTTATTACTAAACGGCCAGTTTTATTACAAAACTATTACAGATGGGTCTTTGGATAAAAGCAAAGTTATTTGCAGCTACATGTCCTATCAGATTATAGTGCATTGTGTTTTGTGTTGGGCATTAGCTTCCGGGAGCATGGTTGTCATGCATGTCGCATGGGTGTGGGCATGGATAGTGTTTGAATGAATGAGGGTATATATTTACCTGTTCACCGGTATGGCGGCATGGAGAGGGGGTGAGTAGGTAGAATGTATTTTTTGTTGGACGCATAGAACGCATTTATCGCCACTACCATGCGTTTGTGTGCTTGTAGCCTTTGTTCACTTTTGACTGGCTTTGCTTCCTTTAGCATTTAATGGAAATAGACGACTCTTGGTATTACCGGCGGAAATAAAAGTTTAAACAAAGTTGCTTGGAAGCTGGACTTTATTTTTGGCAGCCAGTCAAGCAGTACAACGCTCCCTTACTTAGCCTCTCAGTGACTTTTAGTTTATTCGTAGTCACTATAGCTACTACTACTACTACTACTACTACTACTACTAAATCAACTCCTCCAGGCAGTGAGGTTAACGGAGAGTACTGAGGTAACAGGGAATGTGAATTACTCCAACACCAGCCCCTCTATGCTTTCTTCAGTTTGGTACTTGAAGGGGGCTGGATTGTAGCATGGAGTGATTGTTAAAGGCTTTATTAGTGACCCTTTTGCCTCTATGAGCATGAGAAGTGCAGTCCAAATCGGACTTTTTTGCTACAACAAAGGGATACAATCTGTGCAGGCTGTGGCACTGGTACGGAGGAAATTAAGAAATGCGGTGGACGAATATTTAAGTCTTTTTTCTTTCTTGTGGTGCAATTTATTTCGCTATGAAAAAAAAATATATATATATCATGTTTCAAAAGACATTCCAAAGAACCAACCCCTAACCCTCACTAACTGGAAAAACAATATATCTATGCAATAGTCCAAGCAATCTGAATCTTCCTTTCTGGCACCAAGTGATAAGCCATAACCCCCAACCCTCAGCCACTTTTAAAAAACTCCAGCAGCCATTTATGTGAGACTGGACACACCCCTACAGGGGGCTTACCTAAAAAGCGGCCATTTTAAACTCCAGGAAATTTGTTGACCCATTATTTGTACACTAATCCTGATCCCCGGCAAAGAAAGCAGCCTCCGTAGGATTTGGACTCGCATTTAGATTGAATAACGGTCTATGTACTGCGTTGATTATAAATATAAGAATGCAGTCCCTGGCAAGGTATCAGATGCGCCCAAGAAAGCACCGTAGCAAACCAGTTTTTAAAAAAGATGTTTTGAGGAGTCCTCATCATTAGTATACCATGTATACCTTAGTATAAATACATACTTAGTTTTAGAACCGTGATCAAACCTTAACCCCTGGGTATATACACTCAGAGAAGTATGAGAACATGCATAGATATTTATAAGTTGATTTTAAAACCCTCTGCTTAGTGGTAACTTCTTTCCTTCGGATAGATTTGTCACTTTATCGCATTGGATGTGCTCTGTTTGTCTCTGCCAGAAAATGTGAAAGTTCAACTGCTGTAGTTTATTTGGAAGCAGTGCATCTAATTAACTTTGATATAGCCAATTCTCACAATTTAAACCCCCGTAAATGCATGTAACAGCTAGCCCGTCCTCTGAATGCACCACTTTACTCATTTTTACTCCCTAATGGGCCTGTCTGATCATTAGTCTGCCCCACGTGGCCAGACTCATCTAACACAAATTCCTTAGCCACCCATTCCCTGTCTCTTTCTACCCTTCATCACACGTGAACCTTTACCAATGTTTACTCATAATATAAATAAATTCAGTTGTTAATTTTGATGATAAACTAATTGGAAAATTAATTAAAACATAATTCCTGATCACTGGTTCTAAATAAACCTCTTATAAATTAACACTCATTAAGTAAGTGAAAACCCATAATGAGCTGAGTGGTTATATATATATATATAACATGCTTATACAATGGATACATGTTAATGAAAGACAAAAGCATTATTAATGTATTTATTTATTGTTGCAAAAATATTAGTAAACATTATTAAACATCTGTGGAACAATACAGTTCCTTGATAGATGAATAATTATTGAGCTCATTAGTTAGCGTCTATAGTTAGACATTACATTTGCAGAAATTATACTACATGTTTTCGTTTGTTGTAAAGTTTGAACATTTTAATGGGGAAGATTACTGCTTAAAACTCCGGCTTTTCTGTCGAGGGGGCCATTGGCCGACTCTTGGGAGGCTGCTTTCGTCGCCTCCTCTGGTGTCGAGCCCCCGCCGCCACATCCGTGGTGACGCGCCGGGAGGCCCCCTCGTCGCCACCTTTAGCGAGGAGGGGT
>JAOYSI010074297.1:0-16528 GCA_025775065.1 Hiodon alosoides | reverse complement strand
CATAAACTGCGCACCCAAACATGGAACCGTTCCCCCCCCCCCCCCCCCCCCCCCCCCCAAAAAAAAATGTAAACCAGCACGAGGATGCTTCACATTTACAAAGTCCTACACCTTTCCTGGGGAAATCAGAAGGCACTGAACTATTGAAATATTATGTTGATCATTTATTATATCTTGGATGATGAAATTAACATTTTTATCATACTGCTGATTACTGTACGAAGTATTTTATGTTTCAAAGAGACATTTTTTCACACCATAGCAGGGGAGACATTCTATACTGACGCTGAAGCAGGACCAACGCAGGATTTACACAAGGATTTCCATTAGTGCTTCATGTTCCAATACGGCGTTTGGCTGAGCAGACATTCTGCGAAACAGACATTGTGCCCCACGTTGCCTTCACATTCTTCAAGCAGTGACCACAAAGTTATAGGCAAAACACAACAGCAAACTGTCCGTATGGATAAAATAAAATGACAACATAGCATCAGAAAAGAACTATAACTACACAAGAGTGAATTAGACTCTCATGAAACAATACATATTTCACAATAAGTGACAAGCCACTTCAGTGTTCTGTACATTCAGAGGATCTGCGAGGGATTACAGTTTTTAAAGGAAAACGGAAAGTGCAATGTATATTTCCCCATTCACCTTCGCCAGCATTTAATCAACATACTTCAAATGAATTCCTAAAATATAATCACTGGCTATCATTCACGTTCTGTATGCCAATGTCAATCGAGTAATAAAGTCTCATTAATGAGACAAAATCCTGCAGCTTTTCCAAGTTATAACCTTTCAAGTAATTGCTTTATGGCTGAAAACCTCAATCAGAGTCTATTAAGTCATATAAACTGATGGCTAAGATCAAAAGTTTAGGGAGATCAGACATGCATGGATTGACGGTCTAATGAAATTTTATCAAAGTATGAAAAGAGAATAAATGCCAAATCCGTAGCTCTTTCAATTCATTTTAGTTTTTTCCATTTTTACCTTGCAACAGATTTACGTTCTCCATTTGCACGCCATCTAATGCTTTCACTATTTTAAATGTTACAAATAAATGCAGTTGTAGAAACTCTTTTAAATATTAAAGACTGCAATTAAAATGTTTTTAAACAAGGATTTAAGACTGACATAAAAAGGCCATTTGAAATGCCTGAATTAAAAAATTAGTGGAATACTATTTTTTGAAAGGTAAAAAAAATATCTGGAAAGGTCCTGGCAATATTTAAACTTCTGGGTGTATCTTAATTTAACTTTTATGAGGTTAATTTGCAGAAAATCTCGAGAAATTCAATTCCATTTGAATCTCCTACTACCGGGAAACTCTGCGTCATATATTGTTTGAGAGTGATTTTAAAGAAAATACTTCCAAAGATTTCCACTCAGGAACATTTCATTATGTTTAATATTACTAGTGTAAGCAGTAACACGTTGCAGGATCTGACAAGGGTTTTAAAAATTGATTTTATACAAACACCGTTCTACACAGTCAGGTCGAAAACAACAAAATATGGATTGTTATAATATCATTCCAGTAAATACCCTGTTTGTTTTTAAAATGATATCAACTATGTGTAAATAGAGTTTATATATTAAAATATATTACTTAAAATATATTACTTTGTTTTGTTTAACTGTCAAACATTAAAAACAAAATCTAAACATATATTTCCATATGGTGACTTTGGTATAACACCTATTCATATAAAATGTACTAAACATCATTTAAACTTTAAGTAGACATTTAACAAAATCGTTAAGATACTTGATACTCTGTGTTTACCATCAGTTGCATTCTCTGTATTTTTCTATAGACAGTATGCAACAAACTTTATTTAATTATTTCATATGGCAAAATTCTTCCCAATTCAGAATTATTGCACAATAACTTGAAATCTTATAGTTTTTTGTTTGTTTTTGTACACACATTAATGTCAATGGTCTAAATGTAAATCTCACCTCTATAAAACATAGATTTGGGGACATGGGGCAGAAAATCAAGGAAAGATAAGTAGCTTGATTTCTATCTCAAAATGAGCACATAAAGAGACAAGACTTTACAAAGCACGGCAAACGAGATGACAGGGAACCTCATATGCAATTTCTCCTGACAGTTCCATGTCCATGGTTAAAAAAGACTACAAATAAGCCACTGTTCTGAAAGTGTTTTGTTTAAAAACAACTTAAATGAAGATATATTTTCCCTTAAAAAAGTGCCGGTTATGGCCACTGTGATTACCGGGTTAACACGAAACAGTCCAGCAGGAAAAATGTGAACTTTCTGCAGATGGAAAAACAGCATACACATGTAAAAAAACCCAGGCGCTTTTCTCACCTGGCCACCTGGTCTCTCACACACAAAAGAGGTAATTTAACAGTACCGATTTCCTTAAACCATGTGATCGTCTGTGGATTCTGCCCCATAGTCTGCACTTCAAATGAAGGGCCCTACTGCAACAAACAGTGCTGATTCTGTGCCCGGATGCGGACCAGCTCGATCCGGTTTTAGTACAGGACAAAAACAGGTAATTCCTAGAAACACATTGAAATCAATTTAAATAGCAGCGAACGGGGCGTTAAGAGCAAACCTGCAGTGGACAGTAGGCTACCATCAAGATATGAAGATGACGTCGAGACCTCATTCATCATGATTGTTGTTAGCAAAATGTTTGATTAAAACATTATTTTACTGCCTGAAGAAAGGTTTTCGTAAATGAGTAAATGGGTTTGGTCTGAACTACACAAATAGAAAGATGGACAACAAGATGCAGAAGAGTTTTTGATGGAACCCTAAGTACAGTAAGTCATTTACTGAAGATACATACTCAGACACAGCACTTAATTCTGTCTGTACGCCTACTTGATTTTGCTCCCTTATTCTAAAATGCAAAAACATGAAAGGTAACCCATGCTAATAACTCATCACAAAGCTATGCAGACTGCTCCAACTTGTAAACAAAAACAACGGACCAACTCTTGATGTCACTACTAAAATGTTATTGAAGGGTCATTTCACATTTTAAAATAGCCATAATAATACATTTTTACTTACACAAGTGGAAGGCAAGTTCAAATTAAGCATTGTTATTTGCAGTGTGTAGGCAATTCTAAAATGTTGGATGGGACCAGAAAAAATATACTTGCAATGTAAATGAAGGGCTAAAATTGTACTATGTAATCTTTCCATTGAATAACCGGATTAAGGTTGCTGACTTTGTAACCTATATAACCACTACTGATGTTGTAAGACAATTCTTTAAATTAGTATGGTCTCTTGCTCGACAGAAATAAGTGTGTTACATTTGTCTCGTTCGTATTTGGAAAATATCTGCTTTAATTGCGGAGATCAACTTTTCCAATTGCATTTATGACCAGTTGTGAGTGAATGCCGTTATAGGGGAGTGGGCTCAAATGGTTTTTACAACAATAAGAGAGCATCAGAACACTAGACATCTAATAAATCTAAAGATTTATCTTGTGGCATGGGTACAGGGGGTTGTTTGGTTGTGTTTTAGGACCTTTAAAAGTACACTCCTCTCACTGCCCATTGTGCCCTTCGCTGCAGTGAGGCAGTAGGAATATAGGGCAAGGATGTTCCCGTACCGGGCCTCCTGGGACCACAAACCAAATGGCAGTGTTGATTCTAATTGGTTCGGCTGTTGAGGCAGAAGAGAAGGCCATACGGCTAATGGCTCAGCGTTAGGCTCCTTCAAGTGTAGAAATCACAGAATTTCAATGCTGGTGCGTATTCCAATTCAGCAAATTGATAGGAATTAGGCAGCACGTCATCCCATACTAAAATGCTGCTTTTAGTTTGTTGCAATAGGACCCTGAGCTGCTTTTCTTACAGTAAGGTCACTCTCTTGTAAGAGGCTGGTGGGGCACCATAGCACATTGTTAGAGGTTTAACAAAGGTTTCACAACAAAAGAAGGGTTTGTCAATAAAAGAACCGCACCCTTTTTTCTAAAAAAATAGTTTTCTTTTTTTTTTTGTTTTTTTTTGTTTTGCTTTCGTTTCTAACAAAATATTGTGCAATAAATGTTTTCCTCTAAGTGCAAAAGTTTGTCACAATTCACAAACACAAGTGACTCTATTACAAGGTGCTGAATTGCTTTGTTTTGCAAACAGTTACATTTCGGACCAACTCCTCGTCTATCTGCTAATAAAAAGTAAAGAAAGTAAGCCCGGGAGCACCCTAGCGCACCACTAAGCATGAGACGCAGAGTTTAGAAGGGCCTATGCAGTCGTCGTGACAGAAGGCCCCACAGCCCTTGCACATGATCATGGCCTTCAAACGACAGTAGCAGTTGGACGGGGGGCCATCGATGCCGGAGTCCTCCGTGAAGGCCTGGCCGGGGGCGGCCTCCTCGTGGTCGCCGTGGTTGGCAGGTATGGTGGTGACCGTCACCGAGAAGGACATCACGCTCCCCCCGCTGCCGGACACGGGGCTGCGGTTCTGCGAGTGGCTGTAGGGTTCTGGGTCCTCCTGTGCTTTTTGCCCACGGTAGGCAGAAGCCTGACTGCGAGGGGGGTCCATAGGGGTAGCATGGATTTGCAATTGATATGGCTCTGGTGGTATTGAAATAGAGTTACCCTGCACGTTATTGCCATGCTCAGGATGCCCCGTGAATTTCTGAGCAACCTGGTCCATCTCTTTGGCTCTTAGGGCAGCAGTGCAGCTGTTTATTTGGGGTGAAGTCTCCCCCCTGTCGGGTAATTGTCCAAGTAATGGAAACTCTGACTTTATTCTTCTCTGCTGGTGAGAGTCAAAGATTTTGTCCGTGTCTGAACTGTGTGGATCATCCACCGATCCCTGCTGTTCCAACTTGACCCCAAGCTCAGAGTCTGCTCCAGATGAATAATGAGGTGTTCTCTGTGACTCATCCCCGCCCTCAGAAATCCCTTCACCCTCTACATATTCCCTCTTCAGGTTAGCCAACGAGGTGGGCATGGTAGGTAGTGCCTGTTTACAGGCCTCGGAGCCTCTCCCGTAAGTTGAGACATTGAGGAGGTAATGACCAGACATGGCGGGCTTGGACATCCTCTTCCGGCCCAGGAAACCCATCGCGAACCTAGGTGCCCCGGGACAGTCCATAGAGCAACCCAGCTGACAGAGATCGTGTTGAGCAGGCTCTGACCCTGAGACAAATTGTTGACTCTGTGCCCTCTGCATCAGGGTCTTTAAGATCTGCTCCTGGGTGGCCTTGTTGAGCATTTCCCGTTGATTCTGAGAGAGCTCCCAGGTCCCAGGTCGGGCCACTATGGGCTGGTTAGAAACTGATTGTCTCTGCTTATCAAAGGCTTCCATGGCAACAGTAAATTGGCCCTCAGTGCCTATGGCAGAACTACCCCCTGCAGTGGCAGGCAATTTCCCTTTATCACCTGAGGGAACAATTTTGCACTGCACCTCTTTGAGTGACTTTGGGAGAATTTGCTCGAGAGGGACTTCTTTTCCTTGATGGAGCTGGATCACAAGCGGGTTGTTAGAAGTCATTGGGGAACAGGTCTTTGCAGCCGACGCTCCAGCTAGTGGGCTCTCCGGTGTGTTTTGGGTGTTTGCTGGCAGAGGAGTCTGGGATGTTGCTGAATACGAAGATGTCATTTCTGTCCGAAAGGATTCAAGGGACATAGAGGGGTTTGATTGCTTTTGAACAACTTCTGCCTCTACTTTTACTAAAGCAGAACTAGTGCTTAATTGCACTATGGATGAGTTTATCTGTTTATTATTGGTTGCTAATGGTTCTTTTGTTAGATCTTTGCTCAAATTGGAGACTTGGGAAGAACCTGGGAGTAAATGGGAAACCGAAGGACTTGAGGATAATAATGAATGGGAGTGAGTCATTGCGGTTGCAGAGACTTGAGTAGTGCTTGATTTGACGGGTGAAGCAAATTGACTTCTGCCTGCTACTGACTGGGCAGTTGGTTGTGATTCTGATTGAGGTCCACCAACTGTAGAGGATGAGATCTTGGTCTGGGACTCTTCCTTGGCTCCGCCTCCAGTGTCCCCGCTCCCTCCCCCTGGCCCTGGGCCTGGTACAGCACCCCCAGAGGAGGACCCGGCTGCTGCAGCCGCAGCTGCAGCAGCAGCCGCACGCTGGGCCCGTGCCAGCTGGGCTTTAGCCTTGATGTCGGCAAGAGTACGAGCCCCATGACGGCCAGGGCTGGTAGTGGCAGCTGGGAGTAGGGATCCGGGAGAAACCTGCCCTGCAGCTCCGGGGATTGATACGATCCGAGAGACTGGAATCTGCACATACACACAGAACAAACGTACACCCGTAACAGAAATATATTATGGTTGGAGAATCAATCACGTAGCATGTAAGTCTTATATTAAAAGCTTGCATTTTATTTTCATGAGTAGAGGAAATGTGATACTTCCAACAAAAATAAAACATCATTAAATACATTGCTAATAAATGTGATTAGCATTTTTTCAAAGTTTTCATTTGGTCCCAGCCATTAAGTGACTGCATGACGCATTCAGTGCCTTGCAAAAGTATTCAGCCTCCGGACCAATTCTCTCATATTACTGAATGACACAATGGTACATCTGAACTCTAAAATTTAACATTTTATGATGGGTTATATGTGTATGACAATTCAAAAACTGAAATAAGTTGCCTGCATAAGTATTCAACACATTAATATCTGGTAGAGCCACCTGCAATAAAAACTTATTTTGATCACAACAGAATAGATATGCAATGTCAAAATGCAAAAATTGTCCCACAATTAAAGTGCTAATTTCATTTAATAAACATTAATTTAATGTTTAATCTTAATGCACCAAAATACAGTAGTAACACCAATCATCTCTAGCCCCTACCTTGAGTGGTGGTACCCTCGGAGCTGTAATCGGCTCCTTGATCTCCGGTGAGCTTCCTGGGGGCGTTTGGAGAGGGGCCGGTTCTGAGACTCGAGGCCTTTTCTCTGGGCTCAGCACCACCTCCTCATCACTGGAGGACTTCCTCTTCAGGGGCTCCGGGGTCACCTCCATGCCCTCTGCCTCTGGCGCCTTCCCTTCCCTCTCACTGTGGGGCTTCTCTATCATAGCCACACTCCTGTTTGGGGAGACCGGCGGAGATTTCTGGGGGGAAGGCTGTGTCTTGGCCCCATCTTCAGCCTGTGCTGGTTCTTCCACAGTCAATGCCTCACTGGCAGCCTGCTCCATTTCAGCAGGGGCAGCCATCACCTTTGCCTCTGCCGATGCTGCAGGGGGAGCCTCCGGTTTGGGGCTTGCGGGTTTCTCTACCTTAACTGGCACAACTTCTGGCTCTGCAGCGGCCTCTGCAACTTTGTCTGCAGGCTCAGATTTCAAACTCGCTGTGGTGGAGGTGGGGCTTCCTCCACGTTGGACCTTTATGTCAGTCTCTGTCGCGGCCCCTTGAAGTGTGCAAATCGGAGCTGAGTGGGATTTGTCTGGGTCCAGGTCGGGCACAGCCTCCATCAGCTCTTTGGAGTCTTCGAAGCTTATTCCAGAACTGAAAAAGAGGCAAAAAGTATATAAGTACAAAACAAAAAAACTGGACAATGTTATGGCAATATTATCCTATATATATTCAAGTTTATCATTTTAATATATAACAGAGCACTAAGATGCAAAGGTGAACATGCCTTTAACAAAAAATGACAACTGATGTAAAATGAATGAATAATTCTCAACTTTGTTCAACTTTTGCATGATATCAAAGCCATGTTATGATAGACAAGGTATATGTATAAAGCGTTTTGCAAAAACGGTTTTCCTTGCAGTATTCAATAAAAAAAGGCACACCTCTCACTCAAGAGTCAAAAGCTTTAACGTATGAATACGATGACTGATCCCGTAATGAAAAGAGTCACCCGGTTCCTGTAATGACGACTATTGATCGTATCGCACTCGTGATTCCAGCCACCCGTGATTCTGCCTCCACTGACCTGCAGCATAACCGGGTCACCCGCAGTAGCCCTTGCGTGCTTACTACTCTCCTGGAAACCACAGCTCCATTCACACCTTTGGTGACAACGCTGGTGTCTGGGTGACATAAATAATGAACGAGAAGAGGGCCCAGTGTGGAATAAAGCTCATTTTCTTGGGGGGGCGTGCAGGACAACTTCCTTGCGAGCTGCGGCAGGATCGTCATTGTAAATAGTTTGGCTCTTCAAGTATTCATCATAAGCAGAACGTACTGAGCTTTAAAAAATAGGATCGACATTAAATTAATGTCCATAAATGTAAAAAAAATATGTATATGCATCACATCATGATTTAAGCATGCCATTTTAATGAGCTGGGTCGAAGGTTTACACATATCACTTAATGTTCAACACGGCACTTTTTTGCACTGGCTTTTAAGCTCTATTTGTGCAATTTTGGACAATGCTGTCTGCTAAGCAGACAAAAATAACTATACATCAATTTACCCAGCATGCATAACTCATTCTACTTGTGTGTCTCAAGGGAGAACTTAGTGAAATGTTCTGATTGAAATATACATTTACAGATTTTCTATATCTTAAAAGGGTTATAGTAAAAATGTTCTAACATTTAATGATTGGTAATTATAGAAATAGGCATCTCTTTGACACCTGTACTTTTCCCTTAACCTCGACAGCCAGAGTGAACCCCAGTCACAGCACTCTAAACGGCTCTTTTATTATGCTTAAATTCACAACACTGGGGTTGCTCAGCAACTGAAACCCCGGGGAGGATGGTTAAAAAAAAAAAAAACTGGACCAACTTGAGATTTCTACCAGTTAAAATAAAAAACGCCCAGATGATCTGCTGGGGTGTGCCCACGAAATGAGACCTTCATGTCCTGCCTAGACTTCTAAACACACTCCTCGGATGTAGGCAGTATGTCAAGGTGTGGGTTCATCTAAACTCACCCAGCCTCTTGAATGCTGAAGCAACATGAGTAACTACAGCCTCATGAAAGTATTCAGATGACATTCAAGCTTACAGTGTAGAGATCACTATAGTGCCTTGAAGCAATTGTTCAAGGGAAATGGCCTGTCGTGTTCAATATGAATTATGCCACAGCCTTTCAGAGAGTTGGAGCCCATGATAAGTGAATGACTCAAAACAGAAAACTATTATTTTCATGTTCGATTATAAAATGAGTGCTGAGATAAAACAGATTGTTTGCGTCCCTGCTATTGATCACAGCTCTTTATACCAGGCGCTGCAGAATATCAATGAAAAAGCAGACAGAGGCAGATATCCTGTTATCAACAGGAGAAAACGGTATCCTTGACATATCTACTTTCCTTGTCCTATGACACAGTGGGATGACATAACCTGAGAAACATCCACTCATCTAAGTTTTATTTCACTCCAAAGATCCCTAATACATGCTACTCCACCCATTTTTTTTTTTTAAAACAACATTTAAGGTGACTAATTCAGGGACCTAAATGGTCTGGAAAGCTGGAACACTGCCAAAGCAGCTTCATGTGTTTAAATCCCTTCTTTTGTGGTCTCACATGCGAATGTGGTTTCGCTTTGTGTGCAGCACAATCTGATCATCGTGCACCACAAGATGTTACGGATTTTGGCGGCCTGAGGCAACAAACTAAAACCGGACAGAGATAATCCTGGAAGCTGGAACTCCAGTATCTGAGCTGGAATGGTTTGTATTGTACTCACTTTTGGCCGTAATAGCTCTCAAAAAACTGCTCCTTCCACTGCTCCACCTTCTTCTCCTTGTCAATCTCCTGCCGGATTCTCAGCCGCATTTCAGGGGTGAACTCGCCTGGGATGAGTGACCAAAACTTTCAGTCGCTTTATGCATCACAGTGTGAATGTTTCTATTCTATTACATCCTGGCTGTAGTGAACTGCATAAAAAGTCACGTTTGTGAAATGGTAACCAAGTGCGTTTCCCTCATACCTAGACTGTGACCTAGAATGATAATTAACCATAAATATCCTAAAAGCTCTGGTTGACATTGCAAGGGATTCAAAGCTTTTTAAAAATCTCTTCACAAGAACTACTGCATACTCATCAATATGTAGAGAACAACATAGCTGTTTAAAGACAAAGATGCTGGACGGTGGGCTAGGCTTACTCACTAACTAGGAGACCATACTACCATATTCCAGCTTGCACCACTGCGGCCGCTCAAGAATAGTCAAAAACTGTGAATGTTAAATCCGCTACGGTCAAGGGCCAACAAAATGATTCTACCAGATTGACTTAGCAATGAGAACCAGGATGTAAAAGAGGCCTTGTGTCAGCATTTTTTCCATTTATGTAACCACAGTATTAACATAAAATAAAATAAAAAATATTTATATATATGTGTGGCTTCACTAAGAGTTTTTCAATTTTCCACTTGACTATGTTCATTTTCCTTTGAAGGACCATCATGAACAGAATCAATATGAAGACAAAATACCACTTAAATTGACTGCAAGGATAGGAGCCAAGCAAGTCTCTGCAGCAGCCCAGTACTACCATTAATGGTAATTTATGCTGTCAGAATATGTGTACCATTCAAATACATTGAGGTGCTGCATAATAAATAAATAAAAGTTTCCCTTTTGTAAAAGAAAGCCTATTAAAATTATTTCATCATAAAGGAAAAACCAAACAAACATAAAACTGATTTGTAAGTGAGGAAAATCCCAATTTATAAATGAGTTTCTTACATAGGTCTTTTATTGAGGATCAAAATAGTGTGCTCAAAAGAGATCCTTACCGGATCCTTAACACCCAAACAGCAGGAGATGGAATCTCTGTCAACCGATTTATACAAAGATGCCTTGTACCAAGTTCACGCCCACTGAGGTGCAAACTGATTTCCACAAAATCTAATTCCAACATTCAGACTTTCATTTCAGTTTATCAGTGGAATGAGAGCTTTGAGCGGATGACCTGCGGCAATTTAAAAGAGGCAGCTGGTTTTTATCTGAGTCTGGGGAAAGCTGGAGATAACAAAAGCAAAGCCTGGATTCTGATAGGAAGTCCTATCACCCTCTCCAAGCATGTTTAGTCTTTGACTGATAGTTTGGAAATGCTGTCTTCCCTGTTGTTTTTGGTATTATTCTTCTATTTCTGAAAGATCTCAGAGTACCTGCTTCATCTGCATAACTTTGACCCCAACCTCGTTTATCCGTCTCGTATGGTCAATGAAAACAAAAGCTTTGTGGCATCTGAAAACTTCCTGTGCTCTGCGCAGCTCGGAGGCAACTCTAGCTCTTAAAAGGAGACCTGTTTAATCCACAAATGTCCGCAGAAAGCAGAGGTGTTCAGAAGATCCTAAAAGGGGATTACCACATTTATCTTTTAAAGAAAGAGCAAGGTAATGGGCAAAAGGTTTTCGGCTGTACAGACCTTCAGCCAGCCTTTCCTTCCACGATTGTGCTGCAGAAGTGAAGAACTCGTTGTTTAGGGCGGAGCTACTCAGCTTCAGCTGTCCATCTGAGCAGGCCTGAGATTGGACAGACGGGGGGACTCAGTTACACAGAATATATCCTTTTTCCAAGCATTTTTTTTGTAGAAACGCAATAGCAGCAATTACTCGATACAGTAGTACCTGTGCCTTTTTAAAAAAACGTGATAGGAGCTGTTAATCTGAAATTTTGACAGGTGTGCACCAGCCTGTAATGTATAATAGCACAGTCCTTACTGTGATACAGTTCAATCGTTAGAGCAATTCTCTCTCTGCGTCAAAGCAAAACCTCCTGCTGTACCAACTACTAAACAATACAGGAAGGAATGCAAACACATGCCACAGAGGAGATCATAGTTACTTCACCATGTAAGCTCACTTAGACCCAAAACTAGGTATTGAGTAGGACAATATGATCTGCTATGGTTCAAAAAGCAGTTTCTCAGTTGCCTAGCAGAGACAAGCTTGTTTTCAAAATGACATGGACATTTTGTTTTTATTAGTTGACATGAAGGAATATATAATTTTATAATCTCTTTAAATCTGATAAAATTAGGATTTTTTGATGCAGTTTACCATTAATCAAGTGTAGTTATCAACAAGTAATCAACTATTTTTTGACCATTACAAATTGCAGACCTTCAATTTGTTGTTCATACTCTTATTAATGCAGATCAGGTATAGCTTGTCCCAATAATTCCGTGATGTCAGAGAATGAATTCAAACAGTTTTCCAGTACAATATGTGAACTTCTCCAAAAATCCTTTATTTCAACATCTTAGATATTTGCTTGATATACAGATGTATTATTATACAAGGCTAATTCTAAACGTATCTGAGAAACATTGTTTTGCCATGAAAAAAAATAATTTTGTCTTCACTGACCTTCATACTTGAAGGAAAGTCAAAATAAATTAAATCACGAAATGCCAGGTCAGTCAAGAGAGGGTAAATTGTGGTACCAAACCTCACAAGCCAAAATAAACAGCAGATTGACAAGGTAATATCTGCTGCCCATCTATGCTGGAAATGTTGGGTAATCTAATGTAATGTTTAGTAATTGCCAAAGATTACCACATTTCAAAGCTTTCACAATTCTTTACCGCATTTCAAAACATGAATTTCATTCCTCCATGCATCACAAGCACTTGAGACAATTAAACGCAGCCGAAAATGCTAAATGACTAAAATGTAATGTAAGGTAATGTAAAAATGCTTAAACGAACTGCATCTGAAATCAGAAAGCGTCTGTGGAGTAAATCAAGCCTTCTCCGCCTCAGAAAAGAGGCTTCTTGAACTGAGATACATATCTGTGTCCCTTTTGTTAGGAGATCATAGGTCCTGACTTCTCTGCAGAATTCAGACATCTTCAAACAGATGTAATGGATATGGACTGGATCAACCCGGTGAGTCTGATGTGATCTGAGCGAGCAGAATTAATAGCGCTTCACTGCTACAGTTACGAGCATCCCAGTGAGATCTGAGTCAGCAGCTAGGACTGGACAGTCATGTCGCCACAGCAAGGCATGATGGGACGGATGTTCATCTGCAGCAGAGCACTCGTTGACCCTTTGTACTGGTTGTACTATCGTTCGTCAATCTGGATAAGAGCGTCCGCTTAATAATAAATAATTCAAATTGGTAGTATGTCATTTCATTACTTGCACAAGTGTTTTTTGTTTGTCAAAAATGTAATAAATCATTCTATCAGTTCTGCTTAATATAGCAGAAGGATGAAAAAATCCCAGTTTCCAGGTCCTACGCGCTACATCACCCAGAGACAATGGTTAAACGTAACGATGAGGTTTCACAATGACACCATTAGGAGGAGAGGGGAAATAACGTAACCCCGAAACCCGATCACAGATCACGGTCATCCTCTCTCCTCGTCTTTCGGTTGCTGGCAACAACCGAGAAGTTGAAGAAAGCGCACTCTGTCAGTTAGCACGGGGAAAAGGTGCCGCTCTTTAAAAGACTGGAAAGTCTAGAAAAGTGAGTGAGCTAAACCAAGGAAGAGCCTACAGCTGACCAAGGATTCAGTTAACCTCATTTACAGCAAATTAGTTCTGTTGAAACCCTGACACATCAAATGCTTTAACCATTCTCTCGATATGTGACTTTGTGTCTGGCTCACTGACTAACACAGAAGATTGTGGTCTCAATCCCCAACTGAGCCTTCCTAAAGGGTTTTTTAAGTGGCATTCTGCCGTTTCCTCCTTATAGCCAGAATCAGAAAATATGAATATGGGTAACGTGACCTCGCTGTGAAGAGCAACAGTGTGTCTGAGCTTCGCTACAGTTGTCTCAGAGCTTCCCTGCGCACACAATCTAAATGTCAGCAGCAAGCAGACCAGGTTACACCGGCAAAATCCTCTTTCCTGTGTGTAATTTTACAGGAAGTGAGGCGATTTGGGCACTGACCTGCCGGTCCCCTTCCGGAAGGAGCCCGAGGAGTCGCTGCTGGCACTCTGGCGGCAGGACGGAGAGGGTGTGCTTGTTGATCAGTGCCCGCAGGTTGGTGTTCACCAGGATGGAGTCCGGAGTCTCCACGTCGATTTCTGCACACTTGGTGCGCTTCAGCTGACCTGGTGATCAATAGATTTCTTTAAAAATAGACGGGATAAATAGACTGTTGGGCAGAATCCTGGGTAAGACACAGAACCTGAACCTAAGCAAGACAGTTAAATTGCAGTTATAAATCCATTGAAAGAAATGGTTACCAGGCAAAATGTTGGCTATGCAAATTACCCTGCATTAGGGGCCTGTTAAAAACACACAAGATAAAACTGTACAGATTTGCATCAGTTTAACGACCCTCAAGACATTATATGGCAACGATATATAAACTGGACCTCCCCTCTTTTATCAATTACAGGGTCAAAACATGAAAACATGATGATGAAAGTGTCTTTATGTGAAAGTTGTAGCACAGTTACAAAGTTCTATTCTCAGCAACCCTTAAAAAAGCTCCCCGCCCTGCTTTCGTCTTATAGCCACATACCTCTTTACTAAGCAATTCCTATTGAATTGATGCTGAAAAGAAAAGCTTTTCATGCTCAGCGCTTGAGGCAGACACAGGGGAAGAAGCATTATCTGTGATCTTGTAATTCTATTTAAAATTATACTGGCGTTTCAAAATGATGCATTGCAGTACTGCAAAACGGCTAAAATGCACACATTCATTAAAATGGGGGATTTACTGGTATTTAAAGATGTCTAAAAAAAATAAACAAGCACTACACATGTACCATGGGTGGCATGGTGGCTAATTGCTTGGCCTGGGGTCCTGGGTTTGAGTATGGCTCGGGTCACAGTCTGTGTGGAGTTTGCGAGTTCTTCCCGTGTTTGTGTGGGTTTCCTCCAGGTATTGCCCCCTGTCCAAAGACATGCGAGTGGACTGGATTGGATACATGCTGATTTACAGTCTTTGGTTGTAAGCCTGAATTTCCTGTGTGGTTACAGAAATGTAATGAATTAATTAATATATCATTCTGATTATGTAACTATTAAAGCCTTTAATAAATATCCAGATATCTCACTACCAGATATTTCACACGACATGTACCAAATATGCTTTCAAAACAGGCACATTTACAATGCAGTACAAACACTGCCTCGACTCGTCTAATCTGTATTCCTACAGTGCTTTTAAAACCTCTCCCCCAGTAAATACCAAACAAAGCCCCTTTAGATGTAAAATGAAGCGCCAGTTCCATTGTCAAAGCCCTGCCTATGGGTGATGATCAGCGAGGCGGTTTTTATGGGAGCGAATGTGAAAGTTCAGGGAGGATAACTGTCCCTGTCAGCGCTTTGAGTATGATGCTAGAGCAATAATTATCCTATAAGCACCCATAGCCCATTCGGCTGCTCATTCCCCATGGAGGTAGCAAATATATTAGTTTAGCCCATCCCCTCCCTAGCCTCCAGCAGCTTAAAGACCATGCATGGCGATTGTAGTTAACAACAGCTACCATCCTGCTTTGCCTGCCACAAGGCAGATATGGTCGTTTTCACAATATCTACACAGACAGCTATACAGACTTCTGTAGCCCAACACCAGTGATGCATGTTGTTTTTCAATAGAGCCACGTGGACTATTGTTAAAATGACGTAATCCAGCAATAGTTAATGGCGTCCACCGGCAAACAGACGCTTGGCTACATGCGTTTCAGTAGTCCGATTCTGCTGACGCACACTCTAGGCTGTGCTGCTCTAGTACACCACCTCAGCCACATCTCTGTCTGCCTCGGTCATCCCCGTACCCCTTACATCCCTTACACCAACTGCTCCCTGACTCCGACATCACCTTCTCACATGGTAGAACAAGTTACCCGCTACCATCAGAGCTGTACTCTCTCTCACCGCATGGATATTCTTGATCAAAAATGGCCCAGTCTGAAGTCACTGGGCTGATCCCACTCTGCCAAAAACTCATAACCTGACATGGGGAATTGCGGTTTCATGAATCAATCACAAAAGCCCTGGCTAAAGCACATAATGAGTATCAACGTATTTTGGAGATATGCTCTCCAGAGCAAAGTATTAGGTCTATTGGGCAGAAAATGTTATGAAATACCAATGTATTAGGCTCTTTACACATACAGGCTACACGTATAAAGAGCCTGATACAAATACTACTTGCTCATGGGGATATTTCAATCGAATATTTATACTGAGATCATTTCTAGGTGGTGAGGAGGAACGAAAATGGGAATACTCTGCAGGGTTTGAAGGCACAACTCCCCACCATGTGACATGAGTGCTTCAGGAAACTCTGATGATGGAAGAACTGAGTAAGGTTAAAGTTGTGAAAAACCTGGAACATAAGAGTGGGCAGTCCCTCATTACCCATTTCATTACCCTAAATATAAACATAAATAACCCACAGAAATTTCCACGCTTTGTAAATGTTGTGCTATTGTACTATTGTTACCACAGATATTTTATCCAGTTTAATTGATTACATTGGTATAGCAAGCCATAAAATATTCTTTATCCTTTATCAGACTGCTGAGTTTGGTTTTTCTCATGTAATTATGCTTTAGCAAATATAGTAGCTTAGGAGTGAATTTGGTGAATATATATATATATATATATATATATATATATATATATATTGCTAACACTACATATTTGTCAT
>JAOYSI010074296.1:0-18713 GCA_025775065.1 Hiodon alosoides | reverse complement strand
CCCCCCCCCCCCCCCCCCCCCCCCCCCCCCCCCCCCCCCCCCCCAACCGCTCTTTTTTAAATACAAATGCTTTGCACGCTAAACCAAAAAGGCAGAGTGTTCCTGCCGTGGCAGAATTGAGGTGGTGCTGGCTTTAAAAGGCATCCAACTTTGCAATCATTGGTCGGGCAAACAGTTCGAAATGGCACCTCAGAATCAAAGACCCCTAATCTTTGGCCTGTCCACCTACTGCAGGGCAACTCCTGGAAGCACCTGTACTTAGGCTGCCAGACCCTGCATGGGAGGCACTATATCTCACTTAAGTGATCTGGTCCATTCAGAGTTTTGATGGCCCGGTAAAATAACCCTTACAAAAATGTCCAATAGGGACTACAGAAAACCCTACAGTAAATATGTCAAATCCTACCCCTTGTCCAAGCCTGAGATACTTCTGCCCCCTTGTCCAGTGCAGTAAGACCTTTTCAAATAAATCACACACTGACCTGTCCTGCTTGGTCCGATTCACTATAGACGACACCTTCAGCTCTCCATCAATCTTCGGTCTCCCATACTCCTCCAGTTTCACCTGCTGTTTGGGTAGACAGACATGTCTGTACTCATACTGCTCTAAAATGGTCTTCTCAGTAGATAAACAGAAGAAAAAAAAGACCTGTGTTAGCACCAACAGTTTACTTTGTTATCAGAAACTATATTAATATTACTACTTCAGGCTTAATGAATTTTAAAACAGTTAATATTTAAGCTATAAAAACGCACAGAAACACAGAACTGACTGCCATTAGATTATTTGTTGAACATTAGTGGTTAAACATCATTGTAGTTCTCAGTTTAGTTTTCTGAGATTTTAAAGCTTTCTCTGATAATGAATTCATAAGAAATGAAACAACTTCAAACAAGTTACCATACAGAGTGACAGGAAAGTATACATAAAACAAACAGGAAAATTCCAGAGAGGGTTCATATCCAGAGAGATTTATCACAAGGATAGAGTACAGAAACTGTTTGACAGATGGTGTGTGGGCAGAATCTGGGTAGGTAAATTATAACATTTAAGCACAGCACAAGAATTGTCCAAAAATGTATATATTTAAAACCCAAGAGTGGCAGATTGTTGTATGCTGAGTACCCAATCTGCAGACAGGACATCAGAAGCATTGTTGGGTCATTTCCATATTTGTTGCAAAAAATAAGAAATAAGCTCCACATACACTTGGTATTTCCATGTCCTTGAATTATTTACACTGGCAACCTGTACTTACTAAGTTCTCAATAGAACTCTGAAATTCACCGATTTTCTTCAGGGTTTCATTGTCCCTTTTCACCTCATTTATATACATGGCCAGGTCCTGCAAAGAGAATACAGCGACATAAAAATTACATACATTTAAATTATGCTTATTGCTTAGAAATTTTACTCAGAACTTCTGTGGTCAAGAATTCTGCTAAACCTGCTACTCAAAGACCAACTCTGTAAATAAATGACTTCGCCCGAGGACCCTGCTTTGGTCACAGGGTATCTCTGTCTGAGTCATCGCCCTGTAGTTCCCCAGTCACCTGCATGGCCTCCAGCGCCTCCATCAGCTGCTGTCGCTCTGGTCCATCAGCTGAGTGACTCACCAGCTCCTGCAAGGCACAATTAAGAGCTGAGGGTCTTATCAGGCAGTGGTCACATGCCGTTTTTTCCACAAAGGGACGTTTCACGTTCGGCGTTACATCCAGACACAGGGCATCCAATCACCAGCATCTTCTGCTTTGAAAGCTTGTTCGGAAGTGCTTTTTGAAGTCAACCAAATTATGTTAGCTAGTGAGCAGTACGTACTCTGCATTCCTATACAGCGTGCCTGTTGTCTGCTGTGTTATCTACATATGTGTAATTAAAAGTTCATAGCTTGCATTCTAATGGATAGAGTCGAACACCTGCGCTGTTTAGCCTTCATTCCTACAGAACAGAGGGCCGGTTTTCAGTCCAGGTTCTAGGGAACCCCTATGTATGCTGGTTTGTGTCCCAGCCTACCTCTCCATTAAAGGCTCAACTGGGCTGTTAACAGAATTTCAGCTTCACTTTAGTCACTGAGAAGCACCGCTCCTGTAGGGCGAGCAGAACTTTGTTGGGTTTAATACCAGTTACTCTCCTGTTCTGGTGGCTCACAGCTGGGCCAGAGCGCAGACGCGACCCCTAACATTCCAACACTGGGGGGTCCACCACATGTTTGCTCTCCAGCACGGAGCTCGGGACGAATGAAATGGGAGGCATGTAATGTGAATTAACAGCCATGATTTGAACACGGTGACTTGAGGGGGTTCTGGGAGCACTGTGCCAGTCAAGACAAGGGTCAACTTCTACCCCCTTCGCCCGCCATCAGGGCCAGTCCTTTAATTATTAAGACTCCTGGTGAATTAATCATGGTCTGAATCATGAGGGCTGCTGGTTTAATATACGAGTGTATTAAAAGCAGCTGAAATAAATGGTCTCTACAGGGTCCATGCAGTTAATGTCTGAATCTCCAGTCTACCGTTTTTCATAAAGAAACGGGACTTAGGGGGAAACATAATAGGTAATAGAAGTACTAACAACAACAGTAAGAACAATGCATTAGACAGCTATAAAATACCAGAGTTATCTAGAGACGACACTTACCTTCAGCAAGAGATGGTATTTGAGAACCCTCTGCATGGGCACCACCAGCAGATCCTGCAGTTTGAATTTCCCTTCCTGAACCTTCATTGTGCATTCCTAAAACACAAACCGTTCATTCACGTTGTCCTTGGACCTTGTGCTCAGAGCAACTAGATGATTATCATCAGAATGGCAATTAGCTTTGATATATTTCTCCTAAAAGGATATTTCAGATTTTTGCCCATTTATTTGCCCAAAACTCAGAGAAAGTGCAGAGGAGAAAAATAATGGAATTCTTACATTATGTCAACAGCAAAGCTGCTTTTTGTGTCTCCAGCAATGCATAATCATCTTAATTGGTGAACAGATCACGGGAGCGGTCTCTAAACCGTGACAAGGGTATATGGCTTACATCACTGGCGTCGCTGGGCAGGGGGAGAGATTGTTAGAAAGTGTGCGTGCGGCAGTGATGGCCTATTTCTGAAAGTGAGTTGAGGGCTCCGATGTGGCTTCAGGGGTAATTGGATAATGTGGCACAAAAATGTCAGCCCTAGTCAGGCTTTGTGGAGGATCCCCAAAGTCAGATCCAGCAGATGGGACCCCTTCTGGAGGGGGGACGGGACGGGACGACTTCTCACCTCCACTTTTGCCCTAACATCCTCCCGCGTGGCGATGAGCTCGTCCAGGGTCTTCTGGGCGTTCTCCATGTGACTGCAGTACTGGCCGTAGATCAGCAGCCTGCAGAAGGACATGGTTCTTGAGATGCGAGCAGTTTCAAAACTGACCTTAAAGGCACACAAAAGTGGGCTTAATTCACCATGATGAAAGGCCCTTTTGGGAAAATGAGAAGGGAGAAACATGCACTTGAGACCAGTCGATAAAAGACTGCATTCATTTTATTAAAGTGACCTCCCGAGTGGCGCAGCCGGTTGAGGCCCTCACCAGTGCTCAGACTGAGCCCTATCATCGGGGGTTTAGTAGGTTTGAATCCAGTTCATAACATTTTCAGACTGTGATTGGGAGAGTACAGCTGTAGCACACAACCCAGGCTGGATGGGAGAAAACGGTCAGGGCTTCTACTAGCTTGTTGTTAAACAGAATCTCCTATCATCTTCCCGACTCACCCTTCCCTCGAGTGGTTGCACAATTTGTAGTGATGAGCTGAGGTGCGTTTCCAGATTGCAATTGCAATTACTGCAATTACTGCAAGTCTCTTAAGAAGTCCACCTATTGCTTCCATGCAAACATTTCTTAATTTTCATTGAAATGGCCATGTATTTAATCTGCTAGAAATTAGATTCACGCTGCTATCAAAGACCTGGAAATCTGATGCCTTGTGACATTGAGCCTAGCACTGATTTATGTTCATTATGAGTGCATTAACCTTTTTTACTCTAATTTCACATGGTGCAACTGCACATTCTGAAGCAAAATCATGGCTTTAAGATCTTCCTGATTAATACAGTTGCAAATCTCTGGGCTGTAGCATCCAGTCAAAAACCGGATCACGAGTAATAGGTGCTGAGTGTTTAATAGATATAAATTAAAAATTGCTCCACATATTCTAAATGTGGTAGGATCCTATGAAAAGAAGCACACCCTTAGTAACCAATGCCTGGGTGTGACTGAGGTGTAACCGTGACTGGTGCTTTACAGAACAGATGAGGAAACCCACAAGTTGCAGGAGGCCCACTCTTGAGATCCGTAGCAGAGCAACGACACTCCCAAGCTCTGCCTCTCCTGCCCACTCCTCCTGTAGACTCCTGTTCCTGCCACTGGGCTAACGAGGCGCTGATTAAGGGCTCTCGGCCACGCTCTTAAAACGTGACAGGCAATGGAGATTGCGTGAGCCCTTTTAAATTACGCCTCAGCCCTGACGGCCCCTTCAGAAATTCACACAATGCGTTTGAAAAATTAGATTAAGGTAGACTGGCTGAAGCTCGAGAGTGACGGTGCACTCAGTTAAAAACACAAACGTGAGGCAAAAGACCACTCCGACGATTAATTACAGTATATAAATAATAAAGATGTAGAATCTAGTAAAACGCTATGATTTATGGCTTTAGAAAGTATATCTACCCTAATGATCAATCTTGATTTTAATTATGCAGCCATTGTCTCTTTTAAATGGTTCTTTTCCTTGCATAACTGTGCGTATCAGTCCCGATTACCCAGTATCTACAAGATGATAATGATGATAATGTTCTTTTTTTAATTATCCGATTCCAGCACCAGCAGGGGGCATTTATGATTTATGCAATATTAACTGGAGCACCGTATACATTGAATGTGGAATGCACCCTAGGATGTTAAACAGGATCTTCATTTGGGTCACACGGCTTGGTGATGCCGCCTTCCCTAAGATCCGTCATCATCACTTCAAGTGCTCTCGTCCCAGTGGCATTCCGAAGCCGCGCCCGCGCCTGATTTTTCCTGACTAAAGGTAGGCAGAATTTTAAAAAAATATCAGCTCGAAAGGTTTTCTGAGGTTTGCCCTGGCGTGTGAAACCTTACAAGTGATGACAAGAAAAGATGAGTCGGCTTCCAAAATCAAACAGAGCTTGCCAACCACAACGGTGCAAACGGGAACGTGCCCTATTTGCAAAGCAAATTTGTTGACACTGCTTATGTACATAGATCAGATCTTTGATTTTTTATTTTTTTTTCCTCCTGAATTTAATATGAAGTTTACATTTGGCACAGATGTGATTTCCATTTGATGATGGAAATATTTTTGCAAATAAAATAATATTTTTTATAAATTCTCATACATCCCTCTTTTTTGACGTCTTTCGTATGGTACAGTTAAAATATCAGGAAATAAAATTTTTTTTTAAAAATGTAAAAATATATACAAAAGTGTCCCAGAGCTACAAAGATCTTTATTCAGATGACTGTTAGTATGAAGGAATAGACATTACGGGTCAATCTGAAACCTTCACTGTGACAGCTTCTGCTTGTTAGAAAGAGCAGGTTTCTGTGAGTGGCAGCAGTGTGTCAGACACAGGAGAAGGGGTCAGCCATCCCATCTAGGCTCTCTGTGTTGGCGCCGGG
Organism: Hiodon alosoides; assembly: GCA_025775065.1. Classification (NCBI taxonomy): domain Eukaryota; kingdom Metazoa; phylum Chordata; class Actinopteri; order Hiodontiformes; family Hiodontidae; genus Hiodon; species Hiodon alosoides. Next base: position 13,042 of record JAOYSI010074296.1, on the reverse strand, counting down.
GAGGAGCGGTTAAACCATTGGTTACGGGTGTGGTGGGCGGTCTTTTTTCCCTTGCCTCAAGATCACACATGGATGCCCATGCCCTGTAGGGTGGTTAAAACTGTCCTGTCAAGCTGCGTTCATAGAAACTGAGGATAAATAGACAGATACGTAAATACAGAGATATATAGATAGATATTTAATTACGTGCAGAGCCTGCAGAATATTAAAGGAAAGCAGACTCACTTAAAAAAAAACTGCTGTTATTGTAATAGGACTCTTCCCACTGTCCATCTCCAACCTTGCTCCATCTTTTGCTTAACCTTGCTCTCAATTGTTTAATTGAAGTCCTCATTTGGAAAAGGAATGCCCCGTAGTGGCGGGGTTGTTGGCGACGATGAGCTGCCGACTGACAGGCAGATTTAAAACCTGGTGGCCCTCGAAGACTGGATTCAGACACGCCTGGCCTAAAGTGGTGTCTTTGCTTACACCAAGCGACGGCTCAGAAAAAGAAATCAAGAAGATAGAGTAAAAGGGTGACTGCTCAAGCACTCAAGAAAAGGGTTTCAGCACAGCCTCACTTAAATATGAGGAGGGTCAGGAAAGCTGTTAGGTAGTTTTGAATCAAAAAGCAGCAGTTGCAGGGAGCCGGATTTAATGTCGACTCCTAGATGTGTAGTTGTGTACAGAATCCCATGCCACAGGAAACGATTTACTGAGAATATATGACCAGGTTTCATCAACACATCTCCAACCCAACTTAAGGTTGAAGTGGCCAGCTTGGAAGAGATCATTGGAGAAAAATTAGTTCTGCTATTTGATTTAAATTGGATTTCATACAAGCGGTGCTGGGATGATATGGTCAATGTTCCACTAAGAGTTAGGGTTGAAGTTTAGAGAGAAGTTTCTCACGATCAAACCATGCACAATTTGCATTTAGATTTGCTTCTGAAGCGTGTTTCCGGAGGGTATTTTACAGCTTTCCCTGACCACTCCACCCACCCTGCCCCTGAACCAAAGGCCGTTCACACGTCAGTGAAATAAAACGTTCAGATATGTGCAGATTTTTCTCATCGCCTCAGGGCGTGCCGTGATGAGACGTTATTGTATTCTGACAAGTATAATCGGAAAACGGTCTAGCGTGTTCCAGAGGGCATGTTTTTCCCCACATTTCTAGGAGTTTGCGCTAGTTCCTCAACAAATTGGTACGAGGCGGTGAGAAAAAAATGATTAAATAAAAACAAGCTTCGGGGGGCCACTAAGAGTGAATGCTCAACCCCTGGGTGTCAGCCAGAGCCAACATCAAGAAAATACCCTCCTCTTCCAGCCCACTTGGTCCAGGAGACGACGTCAGCGCTGGTTAAATCTTACAGTCGGGCAGAAATGACAAGCTGTAAAGCGTGGTAATCTCCTCCGACACACGGCACAGAGCGCTGCTTACCTCAGCGTACTCGTACACCCAGCACCAAGACGAGATGGGGCGCGACAGGAGATGTATACCAGGATATAAGTGGTCAACGACATAGCTTGGACATTTTATCATATACAAACTCAACGGATTTCACAAACCCTGACCACCAGGACGACCCAGTGGCAATTCAAGGATATTGACAAATAAAGGCCTGTGACGCCGTTCAGCGATTTCAAGGCTGAGACCGGTACACTGTTTATCCTGGCTTTTAAATGCATGGCAGGTGTGTGTAGTATTTGACATTTTCCTCGTGGCATTTTACTGAATTCACTTCAGAAGGCTTCTCATTCAGTTTTTCAAAAACTATTGTTGCAAAGGTCACTGGGACGTTCGAGCGAAGATAACAAATTTAATTAAATTGAGTCGGGTCCCTCAGGTGGATTGGTGGGTTCTGATGCACTTGAATGAAAAGTGATCCAATCCCAGTAAAATCCCTGGTCACTGAATTCTATTTCAGGAACCAGACAATAGTGAATGTAATACACTTGCAGGTCAATTACAGAAAGAATACTCAAAGCTAAACCATACAACCTCAATACAAAAAAAATATATATATATTATTTACTAATAACTTTCTGTTCCCAGTTGCCTAAACATACCATTTTCCGTAAGAACAAACAAAATAACTAAACAATAAACATATATTGAAACTATTAATATCAATAGGCTGGCATATATTTAAATAGACTTCTAGTCAGTCAAACCGTCAAAATGCATTTCATTCTTCAGAAACCAGCACTAGTCAGTGATGACACCAACACACAATGATGTAGGTGACACAGTAGGACTGCAAATGTAATTAAAAAGGGAAAGGTTTGTCACTCAAGCCGTTTTTCCCAAATCGCCAGATATGCATTTAGTCTTGGCACGTTCCCCTGACAGTACAGCTCGCAACGAAATTGGTTTTGATATTTGTTGTCAGTGTTACAGATACGACACTTCTCTCAATTCCATGACTTTACTCTGATTCTTTAAGGCTTGACAGGGGTGTAGTAATTTGCTACCGTTTCATCTATGGTATCTGTTAGTTACTATATCTAGCTTTTAAAGGGACTTTGACTCCCTATTTAGTAAAAGGGACTGCCTCTGGTAGTACATAACTCCATCTTACCAGATTACTAACACTTCTGAAGCAACATTTATGTGTATGTAGTAAGTATGATGTCAATAAAATCTTTTGCGCTCCCAATACCATAATAATACTGGCCAAGGTTGTTTTCTTGAGCACTTGTCACATAGAGAACCCCAGTATAATTTACTCTGGTCCACTAATGACCAGCTTTTCCTCCTCTTGTTTTCAGCCCCATGTGCCGCCGGCTTGTTAAGACAACCAGGCCAACATTCACCACCGATTCTGAGTAATACCTCTGCAATACCACCGGGGGCAGCGTTCCCACACCGCTCTCCTAAAGGAGGAGTTGGTAACTGAAAATATTCACGATGCCAGTTTGTCGTCTGAACATAAGACTCAGGACAAGCCCGAGTCAGCAGGGCTCCGTGACTGCAGTCCCACTGTAGTGAGCATGGACGTGCCCCACCAATGCATCCTGTGTCTTTGGGGATAATTGCTGTTAAGTACATCCCTTCACTTTCACTCTGTTGCACTGGAAACAAATGTACTGTGCCCGGTAAGACACCTTGTGGGATGTGCGCATGAATGACCAATTTCACAGTCTACATGAACCTGAGTCATTTGGGACTGGACATTAATATCAGTCTTTTGGTGCGTGTGATAGAGAGGAATACTCAAAAACAGTATAAACCCCACAACAGGTGTTTTTCCAGGTTTTTCTAGTTTTTTTTCCTCAAATATTTTGAGAGGCACTGATATTAATTAAACGGTTCCCCAGGCGTTTAATGTCAAGAGAAACTGCCCATTCCAGCTGATACTTGCCTTTCCTTGAAGTCCAAGAAGATCTTGCCAAGCCCACATCCATCACCGACCACCAATCTGATGGCCCTCAGCAAGGAACAGTGGACCTTGATGACATCCTAAAAAGCCCAGCATTAACATCAGCACCACGCGACACAATTGTAATCCTCATCCGATACAGAAGTTATCCAATACCCACAACAGCACATAGAGATTCAATTACCTCCAGATTGACAAAAATGGCTCCCATTTCTTGTGGACTTAAAACGTGTTTCAGTGGAATCATATAACTCTGTGGAAACAAAAACGTCAATAAATGATTACTAAGTTAAACATAATTCTTTCCCACAGACTGGCCGGAGTTTTGTCAATGCCTTATGTATTTTCATGGCTATTATTTATTAAACTGTGTGGTTTATAAATTCCTACGTCCTATTAAGAATCCCTAAGCAGTCACCTCCCATTTGGGACTAAATTATTTTTTTGCTCTCATTCTTTAACACACTGCATCTTCCCCCCTCACCTGGTCCAAACCCCATAGCCTCCGGACGCTTCAACCAATAGCTATGCTGACTTATTGGTACCCAAACTAACCTGTGGTGGAGGGCACTTTCCCCGGAAGGATGGGGTAGCTGACCATGTAACCATGCAAAGGCCAAAGCTCTCTAGATTACAGAGGCTGGGTGAACCTACATGTCAATATGAGGTAAACTGTTTTTTACCAAAATGCCCAGTCAGGACAACCCATGGGAAGTCGATCAAAGTTAAACTGCATCTTCAGACCAGAAGATATAGAGAGGAAGGCCAGAAACCAAAGTCGCTGATTAACCGATTAAATGCACTGATTAAATAATACTAACTGAATAAATGAAATACCAGGGAAAAATGCAGGCATTCTCCACCACCCTGCAGCATTGAGTTTGATGGACAGGATGAGTCTCGTTTTGCTGCTGATCGAGGGCCAGGCGTGGTGAAACGGTTATGTTTTATATAGCGAGTGGGAGAAAGCCCCATGGGATTTCACAGGATCATGGCAATTTTGCAGGATCACGGCAATAACAAACCTATCAATCTCATTTTCTGACATTTGTTTTTCGAAATTATAATGGGAGAACCTAACACCAATTCCCGCCCGCAGGTGTGAGACTGACGGGGGCACTGGTGTGTGAGATGAAGGACCCAGCATGGGTCTGCTCCTCTGACTCACCTTTTCAATGTCTTCCAGTGTCTTGTAGTACTTTGCTTCTGTATCGCGAATCTCCAGCAAACAGCAGTTTCTTTTTTCTTCTTCTGTCATGCCCATTTTCTGTACCAGGTGTCAAAATAACAGCTTTTGTTGGCCTTTGTTTCAGCAGAATCAACACAAGACCAATCAAAAAAAGAGAACACCTATGCATATACTTTTATGTATGCATACACCCACAATGTTTGATGGAACTCCTGGGCACTCCAGAATACCATGAGGCAATATGAATTCCAGCCAGAAAACCAGATAACATGTCAATGATCTTAAAGATCTAGATCTTGAGTCCTTAGGCAGCATCAAGTAAACTTCTACGAATTTTCAGAATAAAACCTAAATGCAATTCAATGCCAACCATAATAGCTATAATTTCATGTAATTGCTCATTCATATCCCATAATGTAAATCATGTGGCTGAGCTTCAAAAACAATATTGATATGACACTTCTCAAGCTGGTTCTCAAGCTGACGGCCAAGGTCTAATGAACATCTGTCTCTATACCACTGTGGTCATCTGGGGCCAGACAAAGTCAAAGCAGAGAAACTCTTCCTGAATCTATACAAATTTGCACGTGAAAGCAATTCTGTTTCATTAGAGAATGACAGGAAAATCAAATACTACGAATATCGAACAACAAATGTACCAGCTGTTGAGTTGAAGGCTTAAATCTTTGCTTCAGAATTTTCATATGACATTTTGAGAAATACAACTGCCATTGATGTTAGACTACTGGAAATCTTAACTACATGTCTACTGTATCTGTGCTTTTGAATAACTGCATCAGAGGCGGCGATAACTTGTGAACTACAGTTGCTTCTTTGGCAATTGGTGCAGATAAGTAAAAGAAAGCAATTAGCTAATTATACAGTTCTCTGTCATTTTAAAGAATCATTCCACATGAGCTAGTTTTTTGAGAATGCAAGGGGAAAGGACAAGTGCCACTCTGCTGTGCTAGAACAGGCACTCTTGGGTAGCATCATCTCACTCCTTCATTCTTAGTGAGCTACAGCAGCAGAATAGCATGGGCAGAACGCCCCAGCATGGTCGGGTGCAGGTGATGGGAAGTGGTGGCTGGGATGGAGGTTCTGTGCAAAGCGGACCGAACCGTGGTACACATGCCGAATACTGAGTGAACCTGAGGCGACGCGGAGATCGCAGGCTACGTTTCTGTGCCGTTTGCTTCCGCTTTTCGAAATGGAATGACATTCTGATAATGGATCACCGGGATCATCTCACAAACAGAGGACGGAGAGCAATAAAGGCATTCCACTGCTGAGCAATCGTGCATAGCAAAGGTCGCTGCAGGTAAACATCAGCTTCTCCTCACGGCTGAAATCCACGGCAAGTCCTTCCCAACGGAATGACTTCATTTGACCCAACAAATGTTTGAATTGTCCTGATCGAAATGGATTGGCCGTCCAGGCCTTTCAGGGGAACTCAACGTTGGGGCAGAATTCCATTCATGCACATTTTAAGAAACGTAGCATTTTCTGTTGCTTACCTGCATATACCTGACCTGCAGCATAAAGACATCAGAGCAGCACAGGTGAGAAGCAGAATTATTATGATTATAAAACATAATTGTCAGGCTTATTACTTATTACACTAATCCTATTGTAAGGGTTAGGGCCTAAAGCATCTCACACACACACTGTTCTTTTTGTTGTTAAGAATACATACATCAAAGGCAGTCCCTTTATGGTGCAGATTAACAGCACATGTTTGTTTCTGGTAAAACAAAAAAGCTTTGTGCTGGCGTAGCATATTCTTTGCTTGTCCTTTCCCATCTAAACATGTTCAATTAAAGGGTTGTACATGTAATATTAAGTATTCGTTTATTTTTATTCATAGCAGTATGCACTCTTTCATAATAAAAATAATTATAATTATTGCTTTCATAAAAGCAATAATTAGTCAATATAAATAATCTCATAACTCTCATGTTCATCCATGTATAAAGTTTCTGCTCAGTGTGACCTAGGCATTGTAGATAATTACCCACATTCACAATAAAACATTCAACCATTCAGTAAGCACACGTGATGAGAAATTATATTGTCCGGAATGAGCAACAACAACGCAAGGCTAGTTTTGACGTTAGATTCAGCTCGATAAGGGAATGTCTCATCACGTTCGTAAGCACGAGCCACAATAACCGCGTTGCGTTTTGGGAGAGGGTACGGTGGCTTTTCAAATCTATCGAAGTTTCATCAATGGACAGTTTACTTGGGTTTCAGAGCCTGCTACTTCTAGCACATGATGGATTTGCATTCTATTTCCAAGGTGTCTTCAGGAAAGAAAATATAATTTAGCATTTAGAAGAAAGCTATTCCTAAATATACCCTTGCTTGTTCCATCACTTCCAAGATGACAGCCTGAAAAAACAGCCAGGCGGAGATTGAGGAAAATTTCTAACCATAGGCTGACGAACTTCCACCTTGATGATGTCCTCGTAAATATCATCTCCATCATCCTCGCACGGCACACAGTCGTAGATATCATCCTCCCCAACATCGTGCTCGCTGGAAGTTACACAGAGAAGGACATTATTTAAAAACAAAGAGCCACAGTTAAAGAAGACTTCTTCAAAAGACACGCAAACCCTGCAGTAACACTAAAAGAGACTCCCACCGTATTGGAAATTAAAGGAACTCGCTGCATGAAGTCATTAAGCACTATTCATAATAGTAAAGAACAACCAATTGTGCAAGAACAAGGGAAACAGAAATGTAAAAAAAAAACCTATTCACTCTAATGATTAAAAGAAGAGAGAATCATTCACAGGGCAAAATGTGGACACAGAACTCTATTAACATAGTTTTTAATACTTCTTTGTTTAGCTTTTGCTGTGCACTACCTTCACCTTTGAAAGAACCAATTCGCTCTAACCGGGTCTTCTGATAAAACTAGCCTGTTCTCCTCTCCCCACTCATCCTCTCTCATTCTGCATATCTATTCCAGCACAGTGTACTGTTTAAAACCCCAAACTTTAACTGGGATCTCCGCCGCTTGACGAAAACTTAAGGTAGTTGAGAAAAGGTTGCAGCCCAATGCCGCCGTTGGCTTTTGTGGATAGCAAGGAATTTACTGCTAGACCTCTTCATGGGGTGACTGCAGTTCCGTCCGCATTAGCTGCGAATTGTTCTGCGGTGTGTGGGCCAGACCCTACCCTACAGATCCCGAGGAGCCTCACGTTTTTCAGTGTTCTGAGCACAGAGTTCGCTCCAGTGCCCACCCCCCACTGATGTATATGACAGAAAGGTACACCGATTACATTCAAATGACTGCACACAGGAACAGCACAGGCGACAGGGATGATATCATCATTTCTCCTTTAGCATTCCCTTTGTTCGCCAAAAAACCTTTAACCCGGCATAGAGAACACTGTGTTGTGACTGTCAATTCGAGACAGAGAGTTTCATTCCACACTGTGGCTCAAACCAGGGCAGTGAAATCAAATTTGTGCTAATCTTCACAAGATTGTCTATGACATTTCATATCTTTCAAAGGGGCATTGCGTTCGGTCTGTGTCAGAAAGAATTGTGAAAGTGAAGAAAATTTGAGGACTTTATTTAGTTATGGCCAGGACTGCAGTCGTTACCTTTCAAGCCTGGTAGGAATTGTATGGAGTTTTTGTATGGTTCAGTCAGAGAGAAGCATTCAACCTGCCTGTTTAGCTGTTTTTCAATCACAGTTCACATACAACTGTGGGTAGGCTTCTTATAGGTTTTTTAAAGCTTTTAATACTGTATTGTAAATTAAATTGGTCAGAACAGAATGGCTGTGAACCTTGCTCACCTGCCTAACACAACACAGATAGAGATGGGCGATGGACAGCAACTCTACACATCATGAGTGTTGTTCACGCGTGAGGCTGTGTGCCAGTACATGTATGTGTGAGTGACTGCGTACGCATCAGAAGTTTGCCAGGAGATGGAGTCCTATGCGACAGCCCTCCGAGTCGGGGAGTCACGGGCACATTTTCGGCCCGGTTACACATTGCCTTGCAAATGCGTAACAAGCAGCGTCCCTGCTGCCATCACGTCAGGCCCAGAGACCCCTCTCCCTCCAACCCCTACCCCACAGACCTCAGACCTCTCGTTCTCGACTGTAGTATGGCTGGGCTTTCCTGAAAATCATGTGCTCCGAAGCCTGCTGCGGTCTTTTTCTCCGGCCTTCTCTGTTTGTTCAGATGGTTCTCTGACGGTGGGCTCGGCTCGCGTAGAGCGCTTGTTTAAATAGTACCACAGGTTTATATTGTACAAGTGGATGTTTGAGAGAAAACAAACTCTGGTCAGTCATACCACCGGTGTGGTCTTGCTGACTTGTGCCGAGAAGTTCTACCATAACTTAACATGCTGGAATGTGAGCGAAGCGCTTCTCGTAAGCCCGAAATTGTGTGTTCCAGTATTATCAGCGTTCTCAGTGTCGCTGGGCTTCTCTCAGGTGAACGTTTTCAGGCTTTGAGGGTTTCTCTCAGACTTCACTGCGAAGAGGGAGCAGGAAACCCTCCCAGAGGAACTTCTTCACCTCTTTCTACGCTTCCGAAACGCACCACACCTTTTCCCTAAGGGCTTCCGCAGTCTCACGAGTACATGGAAGCTAGAGTAGAAAGAAGGTTTACAAATTGCCCAAAAACATTTTGTTCAACCTATTTCCTCTGCGAGTATAAAGGGCTTGATACTAGCTTAACAAATCCCAAAGCTCACCTTTTGTGGTAATGCAGTGAAGCTGAACTGTCTGTAGAAGGCAATGGCTCTCATTCTCTATCCAGTTTTCAATTTTTATTAGACTCTGTCCAAACTCACTTTAAAATTGTTGCCAATCATTCCTTACAACACTAACAAACCCAAACATCTAGGAGAGTTTTCAAACTACAGAGGGAACAATGCAGTTACTTCCAAAAGAAAGGGGGGGGGTGATCTATGCCTGGTCAGATTGCTACTTGAAACCATCCCCGTGGCAACTGCCCCATTGCTCCATTTCATGCTTTGCCAGATCCTGGATGAGGGAATTAAATATGGCAGAGGCAGGGAATCACAGGGAACTTATATTATGTATCTATGAAAAAGTGCAGAGGTTAGCCTAAATTATTACATTTAAAAAATGCCACAGTTTAACCCATTATCTCTTGAGCCATCACGCAATTTTCAAGGTGTTGCATTGTTTAGGAATATCAGGTCATAGCTTGATGCATTACCACATTTTCACGAACACACTGCTCTGAACACCACTCCACACCGCTGCTCTGAACACCCCTCGACACTGCTGCTCTGAACACCACTCCACACCGCTGATCTGAACAACACTCCACACCGCTGCTCTGAACAACACTCCACACCGCTGCTCTGAACACCCCACGAGACAAGATAAATTATTTAAGTTTGCTATTTTCACAGCAAAAAGTGGTCAACTAAAATAACTTTGTGCATTTTATGAACCTCAGCTAAAAAGCAGGACATGAACAACTAGAGGTCAAATAACATTTTCAAAGATTTTCCTTCCAAACTTGCAAAGGTTTGTGGCAGTGAAGCATAATTACAAAGCAACAATCAATAATTATACTATGAAATACTATCAGATATATCCTCCCATTGGACTTCCTAAAAAACATGTAAAAAGGTAGAGTAATAACCTTTTAGTGTTAATGATATTCAAATATACTTTTTTTCCTGCAAAATGACTGGTTGTTTATGCACATTAATTTACGTTGTTACTTAAAAATATGGTAGAATCAGAGCCACCTCAAGAATTAAAAAGAGGGAAATAAATGGCTCTGACATGTGGTAAGCATTTCAGCACTCATTGAGAATGATTTAGCATTATGTTCTGTACAAATATTTAGCTTGCTGTTTTTTCCTCTATTTGACTAGTTCAGCTGTTGAGCGATCTCCTTTTGAGAAACTTTAGCTTGTGGAACTAAAAAGCATCCTCCCTAACACTGGCCAGCTCTTGATGTTCACAGACATCACACAGATGCATTCAGAAGGTAGCTCAGAGACACGGACTGTCATCCATCTGGACGCATCTTTCATTCCCGGTGATAAATGGCACCTATCTGGATGGAACACCTCATTATTTCACGGTAATCAGGCAGGATGGGCTTTGCCACCAGCTCGGTTCTCACCTGCTGAAGCGTGCCAAGTTCCGTACTCCGTGCTCGCTCAACCACCAGGCACTCCGTTTTGGTCGCTATGGAAACCGCGCGAGGGAGTTTTTGAGTTGGTGACAGAAAGTATAAGGAGACACTTACTCTGCCAGCTCCTCCAGGCTCCGGTACACATCTTCCTCGTCGAGCGCGGTGTCTTCTGACGGAAAGGGCCTGGAACACAGCACACACGCAGGGTCCTTTAAAAAAAATCACTGTTTTTCTTCAAAGGCTAGACTGCTCTCGCATCAGGAGATGGTGACTGGCAGAAACATCAGTCAGCCACCATGTCTCATTCACCTCATCACAGCAAGAGAGACAAAAGCTGAGTGCCAAACACTGTGAGGTTTCAAATCTTCTCAAGAGAAATAAAGCTACTGAAGGTAAACCAGCAAGAACAGAGACTCTTAACGCGTTACATTTTTAAAAAGTTGAGCTCCAAACATATTTGAGGAACATGCTTGGCTAAACATGCTCTTTTAAGAGTAGTTTGTTTTTCATTTTAATAAGCGCTAGAATTTCAAGAAAATGGTTAATTGGAACAAATATTCCATTGAATTGATGTGACAAAGAAAGGAGCTGTTTTTGTTCATCAAACTAACATCTTGTCATTAAGAACCTCAAAAATATGACATCGAGCAGATTGTTGCCCAGCTGGTTTTAGCAACGTTTTCGATAATTTTGCTTACTTAAGCCCTTCACCTAAACCAAAACTACATATTGCATGAATTTAGCATCAACTGAGGCCCTAGTCTTATATTACACCATACAGGAAATACATGTATTTAAGTCAACAAATAAGTATACTTAAATCTAGAAAATGAATAATTATTTACAGATCTGATCTTGTTAATAAAATTAGCGAGCAAGACACTAGCTTTCTAGTAACAAATCATTAACCATCATGTGTGTCACTGATTCAGGACAGTGTGCACAAATAAACGATAGCAAAAAGCAACTAAAAACAAAAACAAAAAATGTAGTGACTAAAAAGGCAAGCAGCTGACTACAATCCATCCAATCAGATCGCCTTTGAGCCATTGGTCTCGCATACTGACTTCAGGCTACGCAGCAGCAGTATCAGCACCGATTGGAGGAGAACTTCTCTGATTCTTTTACACCCCTTTAACTCTAGTGAGCTCTGCATCTAGCTTGAACAGTATGCCATTCAGATCTTTTGAGCCAATTTAGATCTTTGTACAAAGATTAGTTAATGAAGCCACCTGCTGCCCATCTCTGCCCAAGTCACATGATAACATTGAGAGTTTACAATTGTACAATAGAAAAAATGCCACATCACAACATCCATTTATTCATTTTCTTCAGCTACTTATCCAATTCAGGGTCGGGGGCACCGAAGCCTAACTGGGCAGACACATGGCACGATACAGAGTATACCCAAGGCACTGGACGGCAGTAGACACATAGTCAAACACTTACAAACAGAACCATTTTGCAGTCACCAATACAGTGAGTCTTTGGATGGTGGGAACAAGCCAGAGTGAAACAGGGAAATGTGCCAATTCAGGGCTGCAAACTCTGCACAGACTGTGATCTGAGCCGGATTCCAACCCAGGGCTTCAAGGGAAGGAAGATATTTTAGGTATTATATATTATTGTAGGTAATTAATCTATTTAAAGACATTGAATCAGTTAATCCCAGTAGTAGTGTCCTTGTATCCTTGAGCAAGGTACTAAACCTGAATTGCTTTAGTACATTTCCTTTGGATAAAAGTGTCCGATAAGAAACAAAAAATGTAACAATGTAATTAATTAGGGTTGATTTTTATTTTATTTTTTTAATGGCACAGCAGTTTTGGAAATGATCTTTCGCAAACATCTGGAAACAATTCAATTAATCAGGAAATTAGCTGAATTTTCTATTTCAAGTGAATATGAGTTAGCATGCAGGGAATGAATACAGAGATATCAGGTGCCTCCCTGAAGTGCGGTGTTTGATTCACATTGTTTGATTGACGCCTGAGGCTCCTCCTCTAAGACCTGCTGGCGGTTTTATCAGTTGGAAAGACGGCACCTCTCAAAAACAGAGGTGCATTTCTGACTAAAAACACCCAACAAAACCCTTTCACTCAACACACAAGATAAACATTTCCCAAACGCTTTTTCGAGCATGTCGAGATTATCGAACTTGAGGAAGGGAGTAATGTATTCATTTGCTCAGTGAAGCTTGTGTAAGCCTGCTCGAGTAAAAGAATGGATTAAGATAGAATTTAATGGTTTTGAAGCTTTCGAAATATAATGTCACTTTTTTTGTGGTGGAAAAGAGTTGTAAAAGAGAGTGGGTGAAAATTTCACAAAGTGAATTT
>JAOYSI010074295.1:0-18715 GCA_025775065.1 Hiodon alosoides | reverse complement strand
TGTGTTATATATAAATTTATTTTCACTCTTTTTTTTTTTTTTTTTAAAATATTTTTACACACACACACACACACACACACACACACACACACACACACACACACACACACACACACACACACACTATTTAAAATGCAACATTACATTTCACCTTGCAGCCTGCATAACTCACCTAACTCAGAAAAAACCTGAAAAGTTTGTGACCCAATTCACTGTGGCAACACACAATTACAATTAATGCTGCGAAGGTAAACATTTCAGTTTCAGGCCAACAATGAAATATTCAAGTAATTAATAATTAATAAATAATTTGCTTTAGCTTTGAAAAAACAAACTGTTACCGTGGAGAGGAACGTGTAAAGAGAAACCAAAGCGCAGAGGTGCACAAAACCTGGAAACAGGCAGGGGTCAAAGCCAGCAAACAAGAGTTTCCGAGGAAGTCCGTGAGTTGTAGCAGGCAAAAGGGTCAATGATAGGGAAACACTTAATCAACCATGGTCACAAGGGAGAAGCGCTCAGAAATGCTATGTCAAGATAGATAAGATTGAGCACTGAATGGAAGTCACTGAGAGGTTTATATGCAGTGGAGAGGGTAGCAGGATACCAGTGTTGGAGATTCTGAACCAATAAGGAAGAGGACAGGACTAACAAGTGCTCATGGTGTTGTGGAATGTTAATTGAATAATAGGACATGACGCGAAGGAAGGGTGAAGCAATTAGTACTCAGGGGATGTTGATCTCTGGTAGCAGACTGAGGAAGTGTGGGGTGTAGATGTGACAGTTACATTTAATATGCAAGCTAGCTAACTTATTAACCTGTTTTAAATTCCTCAGAGAAATTCAGTTGAATTTTCGAAATTTCGATATGAGGGTATTTTCAATAAAAACAGGCACTGTTTACTACTACATGTAATCTTATTTCACATTAGCTAACCTACAAAAAATTTTTGTCCATGGTAGGTAGAAATTCAAGTGAAAATCTTATAAAAATAATGGTGCTTATTTATATCACACACAAATGTCAGTCCAGTTGATTATCTGCTGTACATGTATTTGGTAGATCCATTTGATCTTTTACTCAGGCTGAAGATTTACTGTTTGGGTTTATCCACTTGGCTCATGTATGCCATTGATCTTCAATGCTTATGCCAAGACATTCGAGGGTTCCTGGGTGTAGCAGCCAGTCATCTGCTAGCTGTGATTTTGTGATGCAAACAGCTATTCATGGAGCAACCTGGAGAACAGATGCGGATTGCAAAACTTTCCCTTCAGTATTTTTGGCTCCTTCTTTCGGAATCTGTGGTATCCAGAACTTACGTCACCAAAAACTAGATTAAGATCAGTGCCCCGGTAGTCTTTGACAGGATGCCATCCTTGCTGAATTGTTTGTTTTGTTCCTTTATTTTATTTTTTAGGATGAATAACAACAGCTTTAATTTAGCTGTAATTTTTTTTGTTTCTAAAGATCATCCTGCACCATATAGCTAAGAGTAGAATATGTCTTTTATAAACTAATCCTTGTTTAAGTGTGAAAGAGTGAAACTTGAGTATGCACAATTCAGTGCAATCTTAAACTATAAGAGACTATAAATGTGTTAGTTATACTATTAGATAGTTCCCTCTATTGCTATTCTATTATTGTTTTTATGGTTTGCAAGTCTGAATTTTATATGGCAAACCTGAATGAAATTTAAAATATCCATCTACTCAGTGTATTACTATCTGTTTATGTATCTGTACAGCATTGAAATACTCTGCAGTGCTCTGTCAGCAGAAATGCAAAAGGAGTGGTACCCTCGAGAGCCATTTCTGTTCCAGCAACTTTGGTAAGTAACTCTCCCTTCTCTGACGGACAACACGGCCTCAAGTGTGCTTGTATGAAGAAAAACGACTGAGTTCTGCACCAAAGTCAGCCCCAAAACCACCCTTGCTTCCGAACAAAGAGCCTGTTTTTACATTTCTTTTGCCACACTTTCTTTAGCCCTCTGATTTGTTTCGGTGTGTATCAAAGGATTCCTTGAAGGAGCAGAGAATTTGTGTACCAGACACAGTTCTCTTAGTGTACACCAGCTGGGCTAAAATGTAGGTAAACTGTTGGTAAATGAAAGTGTTGATTCAGTCAGTCCCTTGGCTGGATTCTGGTCCAGGAACAGCTTCATATTTTGTCTCTAGGAGATATTTATCAAACAAAGTAGATACTTATTTGCACTTTCACAGAGTTCACTAGCAATTGCAAATGGAAGAGACGGCTCATAAAAAGTTAAGTTACGTAATGAATTTTGAAGTCTGCTCTTAAAACAGGATGAAAGTCTGAAAGTTGCATGTAAAGGATGCAACACAATATGCTCAATATTTTCAGCAATCCATTATCACATGTGTTATAATGTTGTGAGAATGTGTCAGGTAGGAAAATTTTGTCCCGTTGCTCAAGAAATTTGACTAAAATTTTATTTACAGAAACCCCTCACATTCTTATGTCACTTAGCTGCATTTGTGTTGGGTGTTTTCCCATTTGTTATATGGGAATTTACCCAGGCAGGGTAAATATGTTTTGTGTTGAATGTATCCCCATGTTCTTTTTCTACTCTGTCCACAGTAATAACAGGAACGGTCATCACTGTGTCTGTGCGAGGAGGCAGCATGTACGCCACCATCTCCATAATTAACGTCTACAAGGAGGGCAACCTCGCCATCCAACAGGCTGGCAAGAGTATGAGTACCAAAATCATCATTCTATGCAAGAAATGTCCGTTTATTAGACGAGGTGAGGTGCATTTTTTTTTTTTTTTGAGGTGCATTCATTCTTTATATAGAGGCTTTGAAAGGATACTTAGGAAAAAAATATTTTATTATAGAACAACATTTTTTGCTTGAAATAAATATATATTTGTACCTTCTAGCCTTACAGTATTTCAGTTCTGACCTTATAGTTCTTACCCATGTGTCATTACAAAATTACCCCTTTTAATATCTTATGTAACAATTTAAATTTAACATTGTATTTTAATACATATCTGATCTAACACATTTTCTCTACCTCTCAAAGTATGTTGATTTATCTGGAGATCTTGAATGACTCTTGAATGTCACTCTGCCACTGCAAGGTCTTTTTATGTGACCTCGACAGGTTTGAATTACATCATCATGGGCCAGGCTGACGAGGACGGCCGTGGGAAAGTCGCGCCATACCACTTTGTGATGTCATTCAAAGCCAAGAGCCAGAGAGGCCTAAATGTGCTGAAGAACAAAAGCTGCTGAATTTTACACCTGCCTGCCACCTGCCTGAAGTTCCACCCCGAATGCTCAAGTGCCTAGCTTAAAGAGAAGCTCTCAATTGCACACTTAATTCCATGTAGTGATTTTTTTTTCTCTTATACAAAAATAGAGCATAAACAGCAGTACAGTATCTACATCTACTTTTTTTCTTATTACTAATGTCAAAGCTATGACTGAAGAGCAGCTGGTAAAATTATTGGGGTTATGTACATGATAGAGATGCAAAGCTAAGTACACCCAAACATAAGTTGCATGTTTCCGCCCGAGTCATATCTGGCATACCATGACATTTCATGATTGGTCACATCACTGCAGCGCTGTTTACTAAGTGTTGCTCATCGATTCCCTAATCAGAGGCTCTCTATATTATGATAGCACTGTATATCTTTCTACCATAATAATTTTAATTCTTCTATTTCCATATAATTTCTAAGCTGTTAATTCCATTTTAAGTTGACTGAAAATTATGTCTGGAATTAAACTGGCTTAAAGAAATATATAAAATTATTTTCATAAAAACCTTTCGGTAATTTTTATATTTGTCTTTTAAAATTTAATTTGTAATATTGTTTATGAAGTGATGATCATATAAAAAATAATAATTTTACATACATACAGCACAATAAATATAAAAATATTTTAAACTAACAGTAAATCAGAGCTTAAACTATCTAGACAAACCACTAATTACACATTGCTGCTCTTGGGTCCAGGAGGCTGAACCCTTATATGCAGCACAACTCTTTAATCAAGATCTGGATTTTTTATTTAAAGTTACAGAGAAAGTAACCAGCTAATGGGGAACCTCGGTTCTTATTGTCCAGACATTCACAAAGCCAAAACAAAAAGAAACAATACATCTTTAGTAGTAATCTTTCGTAAATTATTTATTAGACTTTTGCTCAAAAGAATGGCACTTTTAGAAAACAGGTATGATGAGCGCATATTGTACAAGGTCAGAATGCCTTCAGTACAGAACAATTTTTCCAGTCAAGTTCCAGGTGATTCAGATGTCCTCCTGAGATTCAAAACAAGGACCAAGAATTTCAGAGCATGCAAGGTCAGATTTGGCCATGGAGAGAAACTGAGGTGAGGATTTAACTTCTGGGGTAAAACATGGCGTACTTGGATGTACGAAAGCCCAGCAGGTCCCTCATCTCATTGCGGAATTTGGAGAGGTCCTGCCGGAGGTCATTGAGGTTTTCCATGGTGGCCTGGTCTGTGCTCTGCATCTTCTGTCGAGTGGAGGTCAGGTAGCGGTGCACCAAACAGCACATGATCTTCTGGTAGTTCTCATCGCGCTTCTGTTTCAGGTTTTTCCATTCCTGGATACAGAAAATGCAACAAGGAAGCAACATTTACTAATCATTCAACAGCACATTCGGAGGAGGGTAAACGATTCAATTTAAAAATGTAAATAAGTATTAACCCATGGTAAGTAAATATATGTGTCTGTCCACTTGTAAACACTGAAAATGAAACTCCTAAATGTCTCTCCCTAAGACAGCACACAAAGTGAATGTTAAAGGTGAGGTGTTGGGCAGAAACATGAGCCAGCCTCCGGAGACTCACTTTAAGGCTATTCTGTCTCTTGACCTTCCCAGTGGAGGTGTGGGAGCAGATCCACTTGCTCAGGCTGGTGACTAGGTAGCAGAGGGTTTTAGGGGATGGGAAGATGTTAAAGGGTGGTGGAAGGGTGCACTTATCATCAAAGTAGCTGAGCCACAGCTTTGCTCGGGCGAACTTCCACTCTTTGTCCTCATGATTCTGAATAATCAAGAGAGAATTTATGGACAAACATAATTTAGTTGCGGTGAAAGCTTTAGATAAGACAATGCAACCCAATCATAGTTGGCAACTGACTTGCATGTATACAATTTTTGTAAGGAAGTTCCTTTAAAGGAGTGAATTTTCCCTTCTAGTGAACTTAGAACCAGAGCCAATAATGTATCGTAATTGTATGTGGAAGAGTCCAACACTGCAGACTGCAGTGACAGACAGACTTTTATACACTAAAGACTGATGTTTTTACCATAATTGCCGGGCATTTATTGAGGGAAAAAAATTCCTTAATTACAACTGGTACAGTACAAGGCCATCAGTTGTGAGATAAGAGCCCAAAATAGCTACATAAACAAGCAAGATGGGAGTTGACTGGTCACTCACGGCGATCTGCCTGAAGCTCTTGTGCAGCATGGCCACCAGCAGCTTGGTTAGGACGATGACCACTACAATGTTGTAGGTGCCAACAATAAGGGCGCCCACAAAGGATCGTAGTTCCTCCGTGTAGCTTATCCTGGTGACGAAGAGCGCCACGTGGGCCAAGGAGAAGATGAACCAGAATAGAGCGTAGCACGTGCCTATGAACCTGAATCAGGAAGACCAAAGGCTGCGGTTGGTCAGAGTTCGAACAGGAAGCTGAAGGATGACAGCAGCATAAAAGCTCTCACGTACGTGTGGAAGGCGTCATTGCTTTGCTGCTGGCAGAAGATCCCCTCACAGTCCTTCCCCACACTCTTGGATGGATCCTTCTGGTCTTTCCCATACAGCTGGGTCAGCCCAATGGTGAAGGAGATGAGTACCAGCAGAAACAGGCCCAAGAACTTCCCGAACTCCTGGAGCATCTGGCCCATTGATATCTTTAAAAGAAACAACACACTATTCCTTCACTTTGTTAGCCATTGAACCATCTGGATTAGGACATTAAAGTTTCTGCATGTCTATTCTTACAAGGAAATTGTTTATTGTCTTTTTTATTAAGAATTTTTTTTATATATGAATCTGATAACAAGAACTTCCAAGAACTACTCAAGTATGGCATGTATGTTTTGGACCACCTAGGAACAACTACACAGAGCACATATCCTGTCCCAGACAGGCCTATGTCAATATTGGTCATCAAAGGAGAGATGGGCTGGGGGAGTAGTCACCCTCTTGGGCGCGTTGCTATAAACAGAAATTAAGTCACCCAGTGTTGACTGTTTGCGGAGCTTGGTGGATACTTGACCAGCAAGTGCATACACAAGTTGCAGAGACACAGACCCAACTCTGTGGGGCTGTGAATACCATGATTAACATCGCTTTCCTCAGGATGGAATCCACAAAGGAAAGGAAAAACAACCATAATGCATAATTTGGCATGTTTGTACTGAAGCACCCAACAGTTCAAATGGGAAAATGTGTTTTCAAGATAGGCTTGCAGCATCTGTGTGATCTGTCCCTTAATCACTTAATAAATAATTTGATATATTTGCATAAATGTCTGCCTACTTCAAGCCTAGCACAAATGCAACACATACAGAGAATGGGTCCATTAGAGCAGCATTTCTCAATCTATGGGCCGCGGACCGGTGCCAGTCCGTGACAATGTTACTGCTGGCCCACAAAGCCCTGTGGTCTCATTTATAAAACAGTGCGTAGAATTCACTTGAAAATGTTGCCTACGAACGAAACACAGAAAGTGCGTACGCACAAAAATATTTGGATTTCTAAAACAGTGCGTGCACACATCCCAAGCTGGTTTTCCTTCATAAATCACAATTTACTCGAAATTTAGCATACATGTGCAAGTGTCTTGGCAATGATTTCAAATTCAACCAATGCACTCCTTTTATAGGTATATTATATAATTGTTTTTATATAAGCATAGGCCCTTCATAATAATATTAATAATAATGCTTATTGTAATAACGATAATCGATAATAATAACTGTAATATAAATCGATCCATCGGGGCATGTGTGTTTGTGGGGGGTGTACCTACAGAGCCTTGCAACCCCAAAGCCTGACATGACTGTTTGAGAAAGGCTGCACTAGATGGTTTAGTGATTTAGAACTTATTTGGGTGTTCTTGACTTTACTGACAGGCCTACCTCATGCCTTACTGTACAAACACTGCACAGGATCAGTGATCTGATTGCAAAGTCCTGACACAGGATGGATTGCTTTCCCTCTTGAAAGCAGGTTTGATATTTTTTTCCCATACCAACCGCAGCAGCAGAATGAACAGTATGAACAGTGGGTGGAATTGTATGTATGTCTGTGAATGCATATGTGTTGTAATTCTGGAAATTTACTGTGGTACAAAATTATATTTTATGCACTAACTGGTATAATTTCTTATACTCCCACTGGGCTAAGATTTACCTATCAAAATATATTTTTAAAGGTGCAAATTTTTTATGTCGGAAAAAACTAAATACCTGTAATATGGAATTCGAATATTGTTAAAAAAAATGTTTTCCACGTTAAAGACAAGAATGATTCCCATAAAATAAATGTCTGTGCTGCTTTTTCAGATTTGCATTGAAATGGCGAGTTTTTAATTAAGGTCTTAAGGTCCACATGTCTGTAAGAACCAACCTTTCTGCTCAACATATTTGTACTGATGCTGCTGATCATGCATGAAAAGGAAAGCCCAGTTCTTATAAGGGATCCAGGAAGGATTTGTATTTTGAATGAATAATGCTGATCCACAAGCTAGAATGAAGCTTGCAGTAATGACTGGCACTGTAAATAGAACTGCCTATGATGAATGTTGCCCAGAGAAACCCTAGGACGAAGACAATGATAACATTTAAAAGGGCAATTTTAACTGCAGAGTTTTTTTTAAAACTCCGTATCCAGCTTGTAATGGTAACAGCACTGAGATACTTTACCTGCAAGGGTCCAAGGACAGAGCTGGTGGTGTACATGAAGAAGAGGCGGAGGTAACTTAGTACATTGGCAAAGGCAAACAGTCCCTCTGCCACCAGGATGGGGTGGAATGCATCCCAGGTCTTCCTTTCAGTGTCCTCCACATTTTTGAACTAAAACCAAAGCTAAGGGTGAGCACACTTTTTAAAATTCATCACTCATTGCATGGTTAATAATGCTGAAGGTAAGAACAGTCTTTCCCCATATGAATGAATTAAATCAAATGTATGTTACAATTGATATTAGTACTGGAAACAGTGAGAGCAGTTCAGTGCATTATCAAAATAGGGGGCACTAGAGGACAACAGTTACCTTGCTGTGGGCTACCACTTTGAGCGCAAATGTTGACAGGTACAGGGAGTTCATAACAAAGCTGAGCTGATTGCGTGACTCCTCCATGAAGTCCTCCAGTCCCTCATACCAGAGGCGCTTCACATCGGACCATACCATGCCTAGGGTGAAAGAATATGAAGTTACCACAGGCAGCAATGCCAGGAGCTGAATGAACAGGCAGCACAGCAGCAGCCCTTCAAGAACCATATTTCATTCCTGTAATAATTTTCAGATTCAGTATCAGTGTGGAAAATCAGCCTGGACTGTATACATATACTTTGTTGCTTTTTGTGGACATCAATACCTGCTCACTAATGATTTGTATTTATCTTTCCGGGTGTGATCTAACTTTTATCCCTATTAATAATATAGAAATATACATTTACATTATTTATTAAAAAGCGCATTAGGATACTACCAATCATAGTTAACTATCAAGTGCTTTAATTTATTTTTGCTTTCCACATTTGCCCATATGAACAATCATCAATCATCAATTTATAGGTGCGGTTTATATAGTTTGGCCAGGCAAGGGTAGAGCCGGAGAAATTGTTACAGCACTAAAACCCTCAAATAGTCACGGTACATCGAGTCACCCAACTAGTTAGAATGTAATTGGTTGGGCAACTGAATAAAACAGGCACAGAATGAAATTTCTGTCACATGCCTTAGTTTTGCCCACCAGTGGTTTCCATAGTAAAACAAAACCAAAAATCTCAAAATACATTACGAGCATCATCTGGCCCAAGGGTTAAATTAAATTTAGAACGGGGAAATAACCATGTAAATGAAAGAAACAACAATCAATGTACCTTGGTAAAAACAGATCTTAGTTCATGTTTGATTTTTTAAAAAGTTATTCTTCGTTGTAACTTCAATAAACCAAGTCATTAATTCCACACAGTGAGTGTAATAAACAATGGTGACTTAAATATTATGGGGAAATCTGCCTTAAAATCCCCAAAATCTAGAGGGGCTAGTCACAGCAAATAACCCAGTCACAATAGCTGCGTAAATGTTGAACTATTTTTAATTAGAGACTGATGATAACAACATTTCTGATGATAGAAGATGATAGACAGAGTTTGGTTGAGTTTGAAAATTTATCTGCGGGTAATTTGAAGTGTATAGAGTTGGGTAAATGTAAATGTAAACAAACCTCACCAAATTAACCTAACAGACATTTTGTGGCATTAAGTATTTACTCTTTGAATAATAATAATACCGCAAATTAAATATTTCACTGTAAATTATTTTCCTCTTTTTGATCAAGAGTAATAATAGTAAAACTCCTAGACATTCCATGACCATTTTCGGTTCATTGCCGATATGCGTATATTTGGAATGTTCTTAATGTTGCTCTAATATGGTTGTTACATTGTACATGCTAGTGAACTCTTCACAGTTTTTTTAAGCCTAGCTTTTATTATATTACAAATATACCAGTTTATAGCCATCCTCCCAGTAGTGCATTTTTTAATGTAAAAATTCTGTAGGATTTTCTGATGAAGAGCTGTAATGTTATTCTGGTGCTATACTCCAGTGTAATGTAACTCATTTTACATGTACAGTACGTTTATATTTTAGTAAAAATGCAGCTTTTCAACTGTTGAAATCAATGCCAGAATGGTTTTAAAGACATCGGCACAAAGACAAAGCACACCTTGCTCGCAGACTCAAACATATTTGCTGATTGATTTTAAAAGTGCAGTTTCCACCTGATCACATTGGACCTAGCACCACAGGTTCTGTAAACATTTGGAACCCTTGCCTTCCAGGAACAGGTTCACTGTGTCCCCAAGCTAGAAGAATGATTTCGAGAGAGCGCCATAAAGCTTATGTTCCAGGAAGGAATTAGTGGATCTGAGAGATGATGCTAATGGTTTCCTGGCACCGTGTTTCTGTAGGAGACGTTTCCTAGCTGAGGAAATCGACAGCAGGGGAGGATTTCTCAGTTATACTGTTGTGTTTTAATAAAATTTTGGTCTTATCTCACCGATGATCCACAGGATGAGCAGGTAGTCTATCATTTCCAGGGCGGGGCCCATGGTGTTCTTCTTGCCCTCATTGTAGACCAGCGAGTATAGATTGAGAAGCAGCAGGAAGGTGAAGTAGGAGGCGCTGTGGATGATGAACTTCACAAAGGGCGTGTGGATGACCTGGCCCACACGTGAGCGGGGCACCAGCAAGTAGCAAACTGAGAGGACCGGCCACAGCGCGGCCACGCTCAGCACGGTCAGGATCTTCAGGCAGGTGTGCTTCCGCCGGTAGCTGGCCGTCTCTCCAAACCACACCGTATTGAGGAACTGCTGGCAATTGGACTGGGCCACAAACTGACGGCAATACCAGATGGGGGGGCATAGAGAGGACAGCAGAGGCACACACAGGATTCATAACAAAGAAACAGACAGGCCAAACTGTCAGGCCAAACTCAGCAACTGAGAAAAAAACAGATCAACCCAGTGGGTAAAATTTAAACCAAAGAAACATCTTAGTTGGTCTTAGACCACTTACAGTGGTCTTAGACCACTTTTCTAAATAATTTGTTATTGTGCTGGTTGATAGAGATATATCTAATTGTCATGTTTAAACCAGTGACAAATCGTTACCTGATTATGTAATAACTCTTACCAACAAATACCAAGTCACAACAGTACATACGTAAAATGTGAAATGTATAAATCTGCACATACCAGGCAGATTTCATGAGAGTCCCACCAGGTTGAATGGTTATAATGCTTGTATAGAACCTTTAGGGCCCTTACATAGTTAAGGGTAGAGGTCGATCGTTATAGGATTTTGCCGATAACTAAGTTGGGAAGACAAGCCGATAACTGATTAATCGGCTGATAGTTCTTAAAATTGATACTGAATGGAAAAAAAAAACACTTAAAGTAAAATAATGCTAAACTTTATTACAAAAATAAACAGTACTGACTGAACCATGAAAATGTTTTGTACTTTTTACTAAATTAAAATATATAAATATTAATATATGAACGATAGATAAAAATAGATAAATCAAAAATTTTAAAAACACTTCAAAAGACCACAAACTTTTAACTTGTGTAAAACAGGAGAAATTTAACTGGTCCTGTTAAAGAACTAAAATGAATCAAAAGTATAACGTGATCCATTTTCTAGTTCTGGCAGTTCTATTTTAAAGTTCAAAGAAGAAGAACGCTCTTTATTACTCTAAAACCAAGACAATGATCGCTTCACTTCTGGTGATAGGGTCTTTAATCTGAAACTAGGGCAAACAAATAAATGAATTTCAATGCCTCATTCTTTTTTTAAAGCTTCTATAAGATTCAGTGATGTTGTTTGTTTGTATTTTGCGCAGTTATGCTCGTTTAAATTCTCCGTGAGAAACTTGTCACACACACACACACACACACACACACACACACACACACACACACACACCGATCACTTAATTAAATCAAAATGACAAAAATACGTATTACTGTGAGGATTAAAAAATGAATTAAAATCAGATGCGTTTCTTGTTTGTTTATACGTTTCTCTTGACTGCCTGAAGATATTTTTTTATCAAATCACTCACTACCTTTAAATATACAACTTAGCTGGCTAAAGCATAAACGTGACTGGATATAAACTCAAGCAAATAAATGGTAATAAATTGTAACATTCCTGACATTTAAACATTTGGGTAGGACTTGCGTGTTTTTTGCCACATTGTTCCAGTCGCTTGAGGACAGCTTGAATGTTAGCGTCCTGTCAGATTGTCGGCAAACATACAGCTGTTCTCCATTAATGCAGCATCTAGTCCAGAAATTAATTACTTTATAATGATATGACAACGTGTACTGTATAAATACCTTTTAGTTGTTGGTGTTTTAAATCTGCATTGTTCAGCTCCGTGCAGTGTTCCGCTGCATTCAGCCCCGGACACAACGGGGGAAAACTATCGGTGTGGATTTTTGCCGATAACCGATGGCTCCAGAAATCGTTATCGGTGCCATTAATCGGCAAAACCGAAATATCGGTCGACCTTTAGTTAAGGGTGTCCTCTAAATAACCCTAAATAATCATCAGTCCTTTCCTTGCATTCTGTGACATAAATACTTTGTACAAAGAAAGAAACCTTCACCCTCACCTCTTTCTGATTGTACTTAATGGCTAGCTTGAGGCGACTGAGGTTCATGCGTTCCTCCAGAAGACCCCTCTTGTCCATGGGGTCTTCGCTGGATGCGTGATTCAAGATCACCTCCAGCTCCCGCGAGTTGCGAGCCTGGGCCAGCAGATCCTTGGCAAACATCTTGCACTGCTTGGCAAGCTCCTCATAGTCGTTCCTGTTTCGACAGTAAAATGACAGGATCGGTCCATGCCAGAGGGCAATCGCAGCCATTCACATGTTCGTCATGCACTGTCACATATGCCACCCTGCTTGCCTCAGATAAAGCAGGGTGGATTCCCAATGTCTGAGAACCAGGCAGTGTGAGGCATTAACTAAGGCTTTGTGGACAGTCCGGACACCTCCTGTCTGTGAGGACTGAGAAAAAACAGAACAAGAAAATATCCCCTGTTGCAAATGGTTATCTGCAACACCGGATAAACTGAGTTCAAGCTCACATGAAACCAAAGTTATTTTCTGTGCCTTTCTGAGATATAAATACATAGTTGCAAGACCTTGACCATGGCTCTCTGGATATAGGAATTCCTCTGCTTTAAATGCAAGCTTCTAGGCCTGAGGCTGGAGAATGTTAAACCGTTTTACTTTGTCTCTCTCCACCTCTAACACAAAAAACAGGATTAATCTGTTTTTAGACTTTATGCTGAGCATTCATAGAATGGCGACCATCTTTTGGTCTGTCTAATAGTGCGTATTCCCAATGATTGCACTGGGAGAAACCTGCACATTATGTATTAGTAATATGTATATATTAGTAAGGAGCCTAACAACCTCTACCTGAACTCCACCTCCACTAGGCTCAGCTCCTTGAGGTCTGCGCTCAGCTCAAATGCTCTCAGGATGGGGTCCTCCTCCGTCAACATGATCAATGAGGGGCTCGCCAGGCAGCGGTAAATGTCCAGACGGAACCTGGATGAGAGGCAGGAAACAGATGATGGTGACAGTGGAAGGGACAGGTGGGTAGGGGAGTAAGAAGTAAGAAGCTGTAGCAACCAAAATCTTGTTGTCATGGAGACCGCTGCTAAGGGCAATGACTGCAAGTCTTGTCCGAATGATATGCATGATAAACAGTGGGACACAAGAGGAAAGCCATATATGACCGGTGAGGAGGCTGGCTGGCTCCTGGGGCCGTAGCGCATTTCAAAACATGTGTTGTGAAAAAGCCTGATGCACTGATAGACCCAGACGTCAGAGGGAAAATTGGATGCCATTCCTGAACTATTTGGTATTGCAGAGTTGGAGACTGAGTCTTCAGCCTTTAGTGTCAAAGAGCTTCTAGCTTATTCGGAAAGCTTTTAAAATATGCAAGAATCATCCCTAGAACAAAAAATGGTAACTCACCCCTTGTCCATCTTAGCAGCACTGCAGGAAGTATCAGTGACATTGAGTTAATTTGGGTCACACTTGCCTCGAGTGGCGCAGGCTGTCCTTCTTGTTCTTGGCGTTGCAGAGGGTGCACTCGCACCCCACAGCATGTGGTCGGGGTAGGGAGATGTCCTGCTTCAGCAGCATGGTCAGAATTTCGTAATTGTTCCGATGGGCAGCCAGGATGACAGGGGCCACGTCCATTGTCGTGGAGTACTCAGGGTTTTGAATGCGCTGCATCAATTTCTAGGGGTACATGGGGAAAATTATCAACTCCAGCGCAACTCAATCACAATGAGAGCACATAAAAACACACCCTTTTGTCACTCTTATAGTGCTTGGTGAATTATTGCCATTACTCAGCTACCTCCCTGAGCCCCAGGTTTTCAGTCGACAGACTTCTTCACTGTAGTAAGTATAGTTCAAGAATTGAATAAAAACATAGATGTAACTGGTATAAAGCAGTTTTATGGAGATACACAACAAATAATGATAATTTTTGGAAGTTTCTTTTAGCTGGCTTTTCACTGAAATAAACTATTGACAGATATCAAAACAATACTTTCATGTTTATAATTAACAGGTCCATATTGCCTTCTGAGACTGACCGCAATGGACGGCTTTGAAGACCTCCTGGGGCGGTGATTGAGCAATATGTCTACAGCTCCCACCACCTCGGAGTCGATGGCAACTAAGAGTGCATCGGTCGTCTGGATGAAAGGAAATAAATATAGAAATTTTTGAAAATAATACAAGAGAAACTGACAACTGAAGCAATAAGCCATATAAAAAACAAGTGAAGGTGATTTCACTTAGCAGAACAGCAAGAAAGCACAATTGACTGCAATTGGTTGCCTTTGTTCTAGGTTTACAAGGCTGTAGCTTCTCTTATAATCAGTGCTGACTGATTTCATACCATGTTTATATAGCTGTTAATTAACTAGCAGTTTAGATAAAGTTAAATGCTTAAGCTATGAAGTGCGCCACATAAGACTCCAAGTTGTTGGCAGATCAGGTCTGCGTGCTGCATTACCTGACAACCATGCTCCAGCAGCAGCTGCAGGATATCCAGGTTCTCGTTCTCGATGGAAATGGTGACGGCATCCCGGCCCAGCACGTCCACACAGTTGATGTTCAGCTCGCCATGGCACTTCTCTTCCAGCAGCTTCTTCACCATATAGTAGTCGCCTTTCACACACAGAGAAAACGAGGTTGCACACACATCTGCGTATGTGGAGACGCTGCACACAGGCCAGTGGCCCCCTTTTCCATGGAACAGGCAACAATAACAACTCCCTGCAAGGACAAAAGATCTCACAGACTGCCAAATATAGGGTGACTTTATATGGTAAGACAAAGCGCAGCTGCCCTCTTGGGCATTTAAGTCTGATCTTGCATTATTATAATGTGTGCCTTAAACAGAATGTGTTACTCCTATATAAATTAGTTTACTACAAAATTCCAATACATAAATGGATACAATTCCACAAAACAAAAAAATGTGCAAAAACAGATTCATAGATAATGCCACTTCATTACAGCATTCAGTTACATAGCTGAAGGCAGTTGTATCATGATTTCTCAACTAGGTGCCATGAAGTTGGTAAAGATGGAAATAACTGACCTTACTATCTTTTTTTTAGAAGAGGATAGTAGATATACGTGGCATATGCCCTTAGGTCTATAGTCCATATATTGGTCTATATTTAAAAAGTCATAAATGCTCTCACAAAGAAATCTTCTTGACTTCTTTCTCAGACAACAGTAGCAATCTCAGACAAACTAGTTTTTAAAAATATGCAAATATTATTATATATTTGATTGCAATTACATTCGTTCTCACTATGTTTTCTTCTATGTACTTATATAATAATATAATAATCTTCAGTTGATCATTCTAAACAATTAAAATGTGTTACATCCGAATAGTTCTTTAAAAGTTTTTGTTACTATTATTATTCATTATACTACTACAATTGTACAAAAGAAAACAATTTGACATAAAGCAAATTTATATTGGGCGAATTCGTTTTATTTGATCTGTTCTATACCTCACCTTGCGATGTCTACACCTGTACTTTATAGCTCACCTTTCTCACAAGCCAGTAAGAACAGCTTCTCGTCCAGGGTGGTCTCCTCCTTCACCTCTCTCACATCTTTGAGCGCCAGATACTTATCTGGAGAGGAAGCGTCCGTCCCCTGATAAAGAGCAGCCATTACGACGGAGAGCGAGTACGGCAATACATTGATGTGCATCCCACTAAGCAGAATCGTCCATTTATCATAGAAGCCGCTTTACGCCGATTAAAAAAAAAAGTATATATATATTTGTTTTGTTTACTCAAAAGACCCAACACTGCTCAGAAGTTGCTGAAATTCAAGGGGAAATAGGTGCATTTTGTCTTGCAGTAGTAGCATTGTAATATCTCTATGTGTAATCCGTACTCCGCATTGGTTTTCTTCAGGCAGAGATTCCCGTTTTTCCTCTTATTTCAATAATCTCTTTTACCAGATAGGCTATTAATAAACATGCGCCAGGTTTCATTGAGGATGCAGTTTGTGCAACGACGTCATTAGGCATAACAGTATTTAAAGAGACGTTCTACACTGCTCTGTCAGAAGCGAACGGTGAACTGGTCCTGATGATGTCGCTGCATTTCTGTGCGCATGTGTAATATCCTGCTTCGCCCGGGTGCAATAAGTCCAGTTTATTAGTGTTACATAATATACATTGCCAGGATAATTGCATGCACCATTTACTTTTAATTAACTCAATGTTTTTAACTATTGTGACCACACGTGCAGCGAACAGCCCCACAATGACGTATACTTCAATATGAAGTGGATGAGCATCAGTAGTGTCTTCAAAACAGCTAGTAATACATTGAGTGTCACATGTCACATGGTTTGTATTGCCAAGCTATTCCCACACACATATGCAGACACACACGTACACACTGCAATTTTCCCGAAGCCAATTACAACGTATACAGCTACGGGATCAAATTGTAAAATTGTTTGCAAAAACAACAACAACAACGTAATATCCTCAGATGCATGTTCATAAAAAAATGGTAGTTGCAATGGAAATGAGCCTCTTTAATTTTTACATTTATGGATCTTTTTCAATAAAGAATGAACACAATGTATACAGAACATTTCCGAATTTATATCTGAGGAACAAATCACCGCTAAATACAAGAAATTAATGTGAAGGATTGATTAGGTATGCATTAGGCAATCTTGGTGTTTTGTCATGTCATATTATCCTGATATGATAAAAGACATCAATGGAATTCCAGATTTAGTGCTGTTGGTGATCTTATAAATTACTTTTAAATGCATTCATATGTCGTTATGTTATTGCCAGTGTGGTGGTTTTGTGATCCATACAAACCCAAGAAGTTCCTTAAAGAAAACATTGTTGTCAATCAAAAATGAAATTAGTGATCTGCTTTAGTTCTCTATTTTTAGTTTTATCTCATAATGGTCTGGAATGTCAAATTTAATAAGCAAGTCAACGAATCTGCTATTAAATTGGCTGTTTATAAATAACCAGGGACAAAAGTAATTTGGGCCAGATTGTCTAGAAGCACTGGGAATAGTTTTTGAAGAAATATTAAATAAGCAAGTGGGTTCAAAATCAAACAGGCCATTGTTTATTTGAAACCATGCTCCGACACTGACTTAATATTAATTAACATTATTATAGAAGATAAATTGTATAGAGAAAGCCTACATTTACAATTTTATTTAATTGTACAGAAACCAGAGGAAAGGCTGCAAACTTCTTTAACTGATGAAAAAAACGTGACATTTAATTGAAACATACGACCTCCATCATAATGACTTCCTGGTCAGAAGTTGTGCCAATTCAATTGACAATTACTTTTAAAAAGTCTACCACAGAACAAATGTTTTCATGATGCATACACAGGAAGATTCATCAGCATTTTAACCGTTAAAAAATAATTGGAGAAGCTCCAACGTATAAAATAATGCAAGGAAAGATCTTAACATTATTTAAAACTAATAAAACAGCAGGTTTACATGAGTTATACTGGACGTATCAAACAAAAGCCAAAGGAATGCTTGCTGCCCAGTTTTAAAGGTGTGTCTCTCAGCAGTATTTTCAAGAGTCTCAACAACCTGGCTTATGTCTATACTCTATTTGGCATACAGTCTAATGAGTATAAATAAGAGCTCAACCAAATCCAGTAATCTGTCTGTTAACCCCATCTGCAATAGTATGACCCCTTGTGGCCAAGCGTGGGACTTGACCACGGAAAAGGCCTAGGGTGGGGGGCAAGGTCCAAAGACACAAACAGACACAGTGAGGCAGAGATTCAAAACACGAAGCCCTGGCCCGGGGTGCGGCACCAAATGCAGTGGCATTTCGAACACTTGCTTGCGCCCTTTCAGGGTTTATTTGGGCCGTCAGCCCGGCACGTTTCCACATGGCTCCACCCCGTTAATGTTAGACTTCAAAGATCTCTTTAGAGCTTTGACCTTTTTCCTGGAATTTTTGATCTCCTTAGATCTTAGAAATGCCTGTGAACTAATTGTTGTTGAGTTTACCGCCATCGCCTGGCTCAGAACACATGTATCTTAGAAACAAGGCCAGCTAGCTAAAATGCTTAGTTACAATCAATAAATAAATCTGTTTGTAGACAGCCTATGAATGTTATGCTCTTCACCTATCTATGTAACGTAGAGCTAGGGATATTTTTTTTAACTTCAGTACATTCTGCTAGGGGTGATGGTTCCTGGATTCCTGGAATTTGTTCTATATATATATATATATATATATATATATATATATATATATATATAATTTTTTATGTGTGTGTGTATACACTATATGGACAAAAGTATTGGGACACCTACACA
>JAOYSI010074294.1:6289-18715 GCA_025775065.1 Hiodon alosoides | reverse complement strand
TGGGGGTTTTAATGTGTTTATTTTTTTCATCTTTTTTTTTTTAAATTATTTTTTTTCTTTTGGCCATCACTTTAAACTTGCCCCCCCCCCCCCCCCCCCCCCCCACAGACACACACACACACACACACACACACACAGACGGACCTCCTCCTATACTCCTTAACATCAGCATTCCCTCCTAATGAAATCAGTGCCCTCTCAATGAGGGCTCCTCCGTGCACCCAAGAAGAGGCCCTGCTCAGCAAATATTTTAAAATACTGTTTTACAATATCATTCCAACACAAGGCCACGGAGTTACTCTGAGCTGATTGGGCAAGCAAGCTATGAAGGCTAACATCAAGTCTAGCATAGCATGGATATGATAGTGTTATAGCCTCCAACACCTTTTAACTGAGCAGCCATTGACCACCTGTTGGTCCCTTCACCCCCAGGTCCACGCATCTCAAGCATGATTGCTCCTTGACCCCCAAACCCACATTTGATTTAAAACACCCCTCTACAGAGGCGCTGCTCTTACTTGCTCCTTGGTATCAGCTAGTTCAGCTTTATATGGTTTACCTAAGTAAAGACCGATGTGTTTTTTCAACTCGCATCATTGTCACACTCTTTGAGCCAAATGCTAATTATGTCACCTGTGCCACTGTAACAGCATCGTTTGCTTTTTACTTCCGCCAAATGTATGTTGCCTTAATGGTTGTGTTAACTGCTTTGGATAAAAGCATCTGCCAATCAATGTAAATGCAAATAACATCTTCCAGAGACAGACTCCCCTGCAGCCTCCAATGGCACCCTACCCATTGGTTGCCCATAGCATGATGGAAGGGGTTTTAATCCCCATTTGTCACTATTTTAAGAGCCAAGCTTTCATAATAAGTATGAACATTCATGCCTGACTAAATTCAACATGCCAAAACCTGCACACTTAATAAAAAATATTGCAAACCTCTATGTCTGTATAGTACATCAACTTTGCAGATGTATATCATGTAAGATCTTTTCTGTGACTGTTTGACATCCCCTTCGTTGTCATTTGACTTGTTAAAGAAGCACTGTATTGTTTAGGCATCGCTCTGTCATGATCATGGTATTTATTTGCGTTTTGGTGCCACATCTGTCATCACTGCACAAAACATGCATTCATTATGCATTACCTCAGATTCAGCCTGCTGAGCTTTTCAGGAACGCTGTATTTCAGAAACGGATGGCCTAGAGTTTGAACTGAGAAAATTGCAGAAAATTCTGCAAAGTCACTGTGTTCAAATGCTTTTTTGTGAAAGTATTTGGATCACGTTAAAAGTGTAGCCTTTTCTTTTCTTTTTTTACAACCCTTGTCAAGGTTGTAGTGACACCTATTGTTTGGTCAGCGTCATTACATAAAATTAGGTTACTACGGTTTTTTCTACATCTGGTTTTATGACGTCTACTTAATTATATCGCCATCAGTTTATATGGTGTTCCCCAATCATGTTCCATAATTTTAAGTGCTCAGCAACATCGTTCCCTAGGAACAATATCTCGAAGTGAGTGGGGTGCGACCGACTCTCGGGTGAATGGCAGGGGCATTTAAGTCTGCTTCGGCGGGAGTAAAGTTATGTGAGATGAGAGCCGCAAGTTCCCAGCGTGCTTTCACTAAGCGAGTCATTACTACTGCGGTAATGCTCATCACTGTTTGGTTTGGGACGGAAGGGACTTAGGCTTCTGTTTTACTTAGTGAGTCCGTCTGACCCTTACTGGGAGTCTGTTTTTTTTTTAAAATTACAAGCAATATTGCTACTGCCGCCGAGGGGGCAGTCGGTATATGTCATTCTCAAAAAGTGCCGAATGTTTCACGTGTATATGGCACCATATTGTTTAAATTACTTGATTTATTTTTTAAAGAATATATTTAAAATGCCCTTCAAATAGACAGGGAATAAGCTGCCGGCTCCAAGGTCTACTGAATCAGTTCAAAACCACGGTGTAAATAAATCCTCACAGAGCACACGTTGGCTATTTTAAGATGTTATGTTTCACGACAGAGTGTAGTTTAAAGAGCTAGTTAAAAATATTTCCCACATTTTTAAAATACAATTACGCCTAATCACTCGTGTTTAAAATTGTTTTCTCTCTGTCTGAGACAATTACGGTAAGTAAGAATGCTTGGGCCGAGTTACTCTTTGGAAAAATGCATTACTTATATATATATATATATATATATATAAAAAAAAAACTTTTCAGAAGGGGTGAAAAGGTTTAGTCTAACAACATAAATTCCCTGCTTAATCGAACTTGACACAGGCATGAACATTCGAGTAAAGAATTAAAAATGTACATTTAATACAGAATCCACAGCAAACTGCAACCATTTCCATTAACGTTGAGCAGCATCTAACATTGTTTCGGTTACTTTCTTGCCATGCTGTCTTCTGTGTTTCATTAGGAGAGGCCTCCCTCCACATTAATAAAAAACAGAGTGGTTGGCTTTAGTTGCGTGAAGCTTTAAGCCACAATCAGACGTGACTAATCTCTTTGGTCCAGAAGGTTATTTTCGCTAATATTAGAGAAGTTAAAATGTTTTGGTTGTCTTAAACCTTTCAATATAATCTATGAAAGGCAAATTTATTGATAGAATGGTCATAAAGATTATGAATGGTCAATCCTGGCCATGCTAATTGAAAGCGTTCCCTGTCATTTTACTTGGGTGGTTAAGATGTCCCTGAGTGGGGGTGTCCAGCTTGTTGTCCTGTCTGCATCCTCACATGCCATTTCAATTAAGAGTTTAGACTCCAGGCCAAAGGAACAAGCAGTCGCCCATTTCTGAGTTGGCTCTTCAAAGCCAGAGAACTTAGGGGTGAAGCGGTTGTCTGAAGAGTTCTTTCAAGGTTTTTGGGTAGTTTTAGATGTGGTTAGGAGACACAAGATAAATACACCGTCGAAGCTGATTCTCCACGCATTAAGGAAACCAGGGGTTTAAGAGCAGAAGAGAATAAACTCTTTTTTGGAATTGAAAGTCTTCAGAGGGCCGGTTTCCACCCTCAGTGTAAAATGTCTCAGTGTAAAAAAAAGTCTGCACAGGTAAAGACCTAGTGTGTGACTCTGTGCCTGCTGGCTATAGCGTGTTGGCTGAAGTTGTGATCTGCCAAATGGTATGGGTCCAAGAGTGCAATAGGGCTTGCTTGCTGCGGCTGTGTTTACAGGCGGTGAAACGTGCCATCGGTTCATGCTCTCAGGCATCCCTGACGATAATGGGTAAGGATTCGGTTGCCATGGAACCCCACTGCACGTGCACACACACACCAGTTAGCATGCTCAGTAGACCCCCCACTAACTGAGCGACCTCAATTCAGTCACCATTCACGTGCAAACAGCTCCTAGATTTATAGTCCTTTTATGGCACGGCTGGGATTGCCCCTGCCCTTATGGGTGGTTTGGCAACATCTGGGGATCTCAGTGCTCTATGCTGCTAATGCAAAATCCCTGTTTACATACACACACACACAAACACACACACACACACTTAATGACTGCTGAGGGAGACAAAGGGCCTGACACAGGGGC
Organism: Hiodon alosoides; assembly: GCA_025775065.1. Taxonomy (NCBI): domain Eukaryota; kingdom Metazoa; phylum Chordata; class Actinopteri; order Hiodontiformes; family Hiodontidae; genus Hiodon; species Hiodon alosoides. The sequence goes on along the minus strand of JAOYSI010074294.1, from coordinate 15,177 downwards.
AGCAGGATGATGGCGGAATAATGAAGATGAAGATGTGAAATGTTTATGTATCACCATAGCCCCTCCCAGTATGATAATGGAATTGGGGGCCAATGACATCATGGCCCATAGGTTGCTTAGATAAATCTGCTCCTGGGGGTGAGGATAGGGGAGGTTGCCTTTGCGCCTTTCAGCTTGGGGGACAAGACCATGGCTGCCATCTGCACACACACTCACACACAAACTCCGGCACAGTGGCTATTTACACTGAAGTCAATTTACACCCTCTCTTAATTCCGCCCGTCCATCTTCCAATATCCTGACAGGCGGGGCATCCATCAGCCTTTGCTTGTGTATAGACTTTTTATAGAGAGCAATTGAGCTTACACTCTGGCAAGAGAATACCACTTGTTGGCTCAAAGAGAGCACAATAGTTCTGGCCTTCTGCCAGGAGCCATGTTGCATGCGTTTTGTCTGTTTTAATGAAGTAAATAGTAATAGTGATAAACATATTTCCAGAGGGAACCCGAAAACCAGAAAACTTCAGAGTCAAAGCTTTCTTGAACAAATCAGTAGATGGCTTAATTTTATATGGAGCCAGGAAATGTTTTCAGATGGGGAGTTATAGAGGAACACTCCATTAAAACACACGGATCAGTGCACCAGTTGGAGTTAGTATGTTAGTTCTGTGTTTCAGCTTCCTCCTGCCTGATGAAGTAACTGAGCTATGTCTGTGTGTGTGTTTGTGAGAGCATTTGTGTGTGAGAGTGTCTGTGGGTACTAGCTGTTGAGGATGATTCTGGAGGGGTTGGTACAGAGTTCAGAGAATAGTGTGTTGTGGATGGTTTCCTCCACATGCTTTAGTTTTGTTGGAGTGAGGCTGTTGGCGGGGAGACAGGAAACAGGGAGAGAAAGAGACGTTAATAGGACGGTGAGGGTGGCTTGGAGGTCTGAGAAATCCCTTCTCAACTTCTTTCCCTCTGATAATCAGCTTCCTGAGATATATGAAAATAAAGTGGGTTTCCAGTGACTGTTTATAACCAACCACATGGCTGATGTTGCACTCATGCATTGTAGTTCTTAGATCCATTCCTGGTCAGAAGATCCTCTAATCCCACTGGTGTCATGTAACGGCATTCCAAAAGCACCTCCAAACCAAACTGGGATGTTAGTTCCGATCCACGAGGACAACACAGAGTAGTTCAGTTCTAATTCAGTAGTATCTCAATCAGTGGTTCCCAACATTTTTTGCCTGCCACCCAAAAAACAGGGTGAAAGTCTATTCATTGCCAAAGTCTGGATGAAGAGCTTGGGGATGCTAGATTGACTGGTGGAGGACAGGAACACTTTCGGTGTAATAGCATGCTGATTGCCGGGTGACCAGCGATCAGGTTTCAGCTCCCCTCTTACGGCCCAGCACTGGCCGTGGTTTGGCTCCAACCCGGTTCTGCAGCAGTCTGGTTATTTTTTGGGCCCAAAGTCAGCCCGGACCCTGTCATTGCCTCACCACTGGTGGAAAAGGCGAGAGCACAAACCTCTGCATAAACATCCAGAGAGAAAAAATAAAAATAAAGAAAAGCACAGCCAGCGACCCAAATCGTTTCCTTTTTCTCATTAAAACTCTCAAATTTGATTAAAAAGAAGACATGAGCTCCTGATTCGGAACAGAAAATCCTATTTCATGGTGGCATGGAAGTCCATCCCAAAAACCTTATCCTTTTTCACATCGGAGTCGCTAGCCTTTTTCTTTTTTTCAAATGTTCCTCTTTTTCACGCTTTTCATAAACCCTTCCCCCCAGTGTCCCCAGAGGGGGCCCAGGAAATGGTGCGGCCGGCTTTTGTGTTTGTTTTTGATTTTCCTCTCTGTGATACTGTGAAGGCCTCTCGTCTGGTTCAGAAAGTGGAGCTAATTTCATTAAGGGGAGATGCACTGTAATTGGCCAGAGAATAAGAATTGGTCTAAAATTCTTAGGGAAGTGAATTATCTTCAGAGCTGCCTCCAGGACCTCCACACAAGGTGATCGTATCAATGGTTGGGATTGTGGGTAAATAACGGGGTTTGCACAGGGGTATCTTGTTTTGCTAGTCAATAGTCATTGGAAGGGTTGTTTGTAACCTCTGAACTGCTGTTTGGGCTCCAGGATTGGCCAGCATGGGGGATTTAGTGGTGCGATAGCAGGAAGTGAGGTCATTCCACACGCATGGCACATGGGTTTGTGTTGGCCTTCCTGGATCTCTAGTTCATTTCTCTAACACGCAACTCCACAGGCCCACAACCGTGCTTTCTCTCTCAAAGTCTCCTCTCTGGTGTGTAAGTCCATATGTAATCCTGCTTAGCTTTCCTCTCTTCCCTGAATGGCACTTTTCCCCCCTTCCTTGGTCTTTGTGGAAGCCAGCAAACACCTCCTTCACACTGTCCCCTCAGTAAATGGTTTATGACAAACCTCCCACTGCTTTGCTGTGTTTGTGTGAGAGATAGAGGTTTTCTGTGTGTGCATGTGTGCGAGACAGAGTTTGTGTTTGTGTGTGTGTGTGTGTGTGTGTGTGTGTGTGTGGGGGGGGGAAGATGGTTTGTGTGTGTGTGTGTGTGTGTGAGAGAGAGAGAGAGAGAGAGAGGGTTTCTGTTTGTGTGTGTGTTTATGAGATAGAGAGGGTTTCTGTTTGTGTCTGTGTATGTGTGCGAGACAGGGTTTCTGTTTGTGTACGTGTGTGTTTGTGTGTGTGTGTGAGAGAGAGGGTTTCTGTTCGTGTGTGTGTGTGAAAGAGAGAGGTTTTCGTTTTGTGTGTGTGTGTGTGTTTGAGGGAGAGGGTTTGTTTGTGTGTGTGTGTGTGTGTGAGTGAAAGAGAGAGGGTTTTTGTTTGTGTGTGTGGGAGAGAGAGGGTTTGTGTGTATGTGTGTGTATGAGTATGTGTGTGTGGGAGAGATGGTTTGTGTGTGTGTGTGTGTGTGTGTGAGTATGTGTGTGTGGGAGAGATGGTTTGTGTGTGTGTGTGTGTGTGAGTGTGTGTGAGTGTCTGTCTGTATGTAAGGTTGGCTCTTCTCTCTCGATCTTCCCCTGAATCTTTTACTCTGAAGCCTGAAGATCAGACAAAGACAACAGAGATGTGTATTTGTGGTGTAATCCCCCAGTCCCCGACACATGGCACCATCAGCTCAATGCTAATGTGCCCATTTGCAGTGCCAGGGCTCCAGAGAAAATGTTGTGCCTTTCACAGGCCTGTCACTTCCTTTGGATGATTAAAGTATCACCTTCTGCCTTGGAGTGTTATATTTATTTATATTTACTTGGCGTGGTGGTTGGGCTTCTGGGCTAGAAAGTCATTAAAGGTTCACTTCCTAGCTCAAACATTGCTTTACACATACCATAATTGCTTCACTAAATACCCAGCTATATAACAAGCAGAAAAAATGTTAGGTTGCCCGGGTGGCAGCATCTGCACAAAGAATGGTTTTTGAATTGGATTTGGTTCTAAAATGTAATTTGTTCAAACTGCATGACCATTGAGCTGCTTTGTAGCATTCTCTGAGGCAGGAGTACAGAGACAATGGTCCCTCTCCATGGCCCCTGGGATCTATCATTTGTATTGAACTCATCGATCTTTGTCCAACTATTATTGGAATGCATTTTAACCAGGATTATGTTGACTCAAAGGGCCAATTTTCGGCCGTTTTGAGGTAATTTATATCCCCGATAGCCCTTTGGGATGTTAAATTGAGAAAGAGATTTGTTAAATTAAATATCAAGCTGTTAACTTGAAAGTTTTCTCACATGAGTCAGTGACCAACTGTTAGCTGTGACCCCCTATATAGGGCCCATCCTCTCCACTCATTAACACTGTCCTCCTTCACCTACACAGTTCTACTCAGTGCACACTGTCACTGTGTTGCACACTGCCTCTCTGTCGCACACTGCACTGTCACCGTGCAGCACACTGCCTCACTGTGTCGCACACTGCCTCTCTGTCGCACACTGCACTGTCACCGTGCTGCACTCTGCCTCACTGTGTCGCACACTGCATGCTCACTGTGTTGCTAACCTCACTCTTGTTCTGTAGCACTAAGAAATCTTCCTTTGAACATTTAATTTGTCTGAGTATAGTATAAATGAGGGCATTTGGCTGGACTGGTCATATGTTACCTGTTTTTTGAAGGATACTGTGATCCCCGGAGCGGTACATCCCTGTAAGACCTAGGAATCCTTTTTCACCCCTGCGTAATGTTGCAACAGAGTTGTTGGAACCTTATGACTCCACCCTAAGGCATGTGAAGTGTGCGTATACTCATACTGACTCCAGCATCTATTTGCCTCTCTGACAACTTATTGCTGCTTTATTCTGCTTTGCTTGCTCTGAGAGTTCACTGACCCAAAGATGAGCAAACAGCATTCAAAATAAACGGGGGGGGGGGAATCCACTGGCAGCTCCACTCCAACGCTCAACCGTCAATTAAAAGTCATTGTAGCGAGAGAGAGTTCTAAAAAAACAGAGTATTGATTGACACTTAGGAGTTAATCCTCCTTCAATAGCACCAGGAGCAGGGGCGTGCGGGCTCAAAGGGAAGGAGCCACACAATGGGAGCTGAGCGCTGACTCCAGTGACGGGGAAAGGGTTGAGGAGCTGAGCACTGCACAAACACACGCTCTTTATTTCTCTTAACGCCGGGATCCAGGTCGCCCAATAAAGCGGGGCTCTTTGTCTGTGGTGCCAGGGACAGATGCTGCCACTGCTGGTGCTCCCAGGGGGAGGAGAGGGGTCAGGGAGGGGGGCAGTTTACGGTGCTGCACCCTGCATTGACAGAAGAGCGTTTTACGGGCAGAGGAGTGCACGCTGGCCTGTTTAAGGTATCCAAGCCAGTTAATATTTGAACTCTTTGGCCATTGTTGGAACACATGTCAGCATGTGCTTGATTGTATTAATGCATCAGGGAGCTATTGGCTGGTAGTGAACACACTTGGGGAGAAAGCTTACAGTGCTTTCTGCACCATTAAACAAAAACTATATAAATGAATTCCCCTTTTTGGGATAAAGTATATGACAGTATCATTCTGCCTCTCTGAGTGCAAAATTAAAGTAAATGGGACTGACATCTAATAGACACTGCATGCAAAAACATCCTCCAGGTAAAGAGAAAAACAGCAAGTAATGTATGCATAACTGCGATCCCCTGCTCATCCACATCCAGAAAGAAGCCCTCAAATTCTGGATACGTTTCAAAGACAGCCCCCAAGACTTGCTACAGTACAAGGCCTCACAAACCCAAAAGCGCAGCCCTAAGAAGTCATCTTAGTCAGCTGGCCCTGAAGCTCTCGGCCTTAACCCCTACTAAAATCAAGTTCCAATCCAGCAATGCCACAAATTTGAGTAAGACAGGACAGGTTGAGACAGAGATGCCCTTTCTTCTTCACTGTGCTAAGTACGCTTTTAAAGCTTCTGCTCTATGTTAGAAATGGGATTAGGGAAAGGAAGGCCCCTGTGGTGTCGACTGACTGGAAGCTGATCTTGTCAGTTTAGAGAGTGTGCTGGTCGTGGAAGACTGGTCTGAAGGCATCCTAAAACAGAGTGACTGCTGGGACCACTATTGTACCCTTGACCAAGCTACTTAACCATACGTACTACTATATATTTTATACCTAGGTTTATAAACGGGACTTTTTCTATCCGGTGAACGAAAAGCAATTTTACAATAACAAAAATATATGATAACGAGTTAAAGCATAGTTGTTCTTTTTTTCTTCTTCAGTGGAATGAAAGGGTGATGGCTCTTATGTCCCCACTGTCAAAACAATGGTAGAAGTTTGGGACTACATGGAATTGAATTCACTCTCCCCGTTTAAAAAATAATACTGGTGGAGGGGAGATGGACATAAAAAAGAGCATTTAGTAATTGCATCTTTACAGCCCTTTCATGGTGGCCTCCTGTTTTGTGTTAAGCTATGATTCTAAATATTCTATAGCTTTGATTCTAAATGTTCTAAAGCTGTGATTCTGTAGATTCTGCAGCTATGATTCTAAATATTCTATAGCTTTGATTCTAAAGGTTCTAAACATGTGATTCCAAAGATTCTAAAGCTATTATTCTACATATTCTATAGCTTTGATTCTAAAGGTTCTAAACCTGTGATTCCAAAGATTCTAAAGCTATTATTCTAAATATTATATAGCTTTGATTCTAAAGATCTCAAAGCCATGATTCTAAAGGTTCTAAAGCTATTTTTCTAAATATTCTATAGCTATGATTCTAAATATTCTATAGCGTTGATTTTAAAGATTCTAAAGCTATGATTCTAAAGGTTCTAAAGCTATGATTCTAAAGAGTCTAAAGCCATGATTCTAAAGGTTCTAAAGCTGTGATTATGTAGATTATGTAGCTATGATTGTAAATATTCTATAGCGTTGATTTTAAAGATTCTAAAGCTATGATTCTAAAGGTTCTAAAGCTGTGATTCTAAAGATTCTAAAGCTATGATTCTAAATATTCTTTTGCTTTGATTCTAAAGATTCTAAATATTCTAAAGCTATGATTCTAAATATTCTAAAGCTATGATTCTAAATATTCTATAGCTTTGATTCTAAATATTCTATAGCTTTTATTCTAAAGATTCTAAAGCTTGGATTCTAAATATTCTATAGCTTTGATTCTAAAGATTCTAAAGCTATGATTCTAAATATTCAAAAGCTATGATTCTAAATATTCTATAGCTTTGATTCCAAATATTCTATAGCTTTGATTCGAAGGATTCTAAAACTATGATTCTAAATATTCTACAGCTTTGATTCTAAATATTATATAGGTTTGCTTCTAAATATTCTAAAGCTATGATTCTAAATATTCTATAGCTGTGATTCTAAATATTATATAGGTTTGCTTCTAAATATTCTAAAGCTATGATTCTAAATATTCTATAGCTTTGATTCTAAAGGTTCTAAAGCTATGATTCAAAAGATTCTAAAGGTATGATTCTAAATATTATATAGGTTTGCTTCTAAATATCCTAAAGCTACGATTCTAAGGATTCTAAAGCTTTGATTCTAAAGGTTCTAAAGCTGTGATTCTGTAGATTCTATAGCTATGATTCTAAAGATTTTATAGCTTTGATTCTATAGATTCTAAAGCTATGATTCTAAATATTCTTTAGCTGTGATTCTAAAGATTCTAAAGCTATGATTCTAAAGATTCTAAAGCTGTGATTCTAAAGATTCTAAAGCTGTGATTCTAAAGATTCTAAAACTATGATTCTAAATATTCTATAGCTTTGATTCTAAATATCCTAAAGTTATGATTCTAAAGATTCTAAAGCCATGATTCTAAAGTTTCTAAAGCTTTGATTCTGTAGATTCTATAGCTATGATTCTAAATATTCTATAGCTTTGATTCTGAAGATCCTAAAGCTATGATTCTAAAGATTTTAAAGACATGATTCTAAATATTATATAGCTTTGATTCTAAAGATTCTACAGCTATGATTCCAAATATTCTTTGGCTTTGATTCTAAAGATTCTAAAGCTTTGATTCTAAAGGTTCTAAAGCTGGTGGGAAACTTGCGGACAGGTGCAGTCGCTTGCTACAGGCAGGAAGGGCGCTAATTTTCCTCGGGATCAGCCTTGTGTTCGATGGCCATTGTGGGAGGACCTGCTTAGCCGCCTTCTATTGTAGTGGCTTTAACAAAAATGTCAAGAATATAACAGATGATATGTCAAGTAAAAAAATGCACTTAGTTTTAAAGGACATTATTTAATTGTTCAAATTGCAGACATTTGTTGCCTTGGGTTTGAGGCCCATTGAGTTGACAGCATAGTCAAGTTGCTGTATGTTGCAATGTTGCAGTGTTCTATTTCACATATTAATCTCTATCTTAGCTCTGTTGTACCCCTAAGATAGGTAAGATTACTTATTTTGTAAGTAACTGACTGTAAAACCATGTAAAACTTTAAGCCATCTAAACGCATTAGATTGTTAAGGTTTGGACAGCAAGGAAAACTCTCCCTCTCTGCCATTCATTATGCATCTCTGTGCCTGGAATGACTGCAACCTCCTCCACACCCGCAGATCAAAGTCTTGTCACTTAGCCTCACTGATTGGTTTGGAGGTGGTTTGAGCAATTGTTTTTTTTACACACAAGTTGAGGTGGAGAGGAAAAGCTACAGAGAGAGGAGAGGGGTGGGGTGGGGTGGGGTGGGGTGGGTGGCAGGGTAACCAGCTGTCTTCATTGGAATTCTGCTCCACAACATCAGAGAACATGTTAATCTAATGTCAGAATACAAATGAATGTCGAACATACATTTGAGGTTAAATCCCCAGGCTAGGCATGGAGTTAGCATCATCACCACTGGCCTGTTTGTCACTGAAGAGTAACAGGAACACAGGTAATCAGATATCTGAAGTGCGATTGGAGCGATTGGAAATTCTAGTTTGGAAATATGTACAAGTGGGATACAACAGGCTCAAGTGGCCACACTGTGTGCTTGGGCAAAGTTAAAAGGTAACCAGTGGTGAGAGATATAAATCAGTGTGCGTGTCAGAAGTTTAACCCTCTGTTTCCCCTCTGGGGACTGTGTGAAGGGAACCTGGTTTACACTGAAACATAGTGATCTTCACCCTCTGTTTCTCCTCTGGGGACTGTGTGACGGGAACCTGGTCCACACAGACACATAGCGGTCTTCACCCTCTGTTTCTCCACGGGGGACTGTGTGAAGGGAACCTGGTCCACATAGACACATAGCGGTCTTCACCCTCTGTTTCTCCACGGGGGACTGTGTGAAGGGACCCTGGTCCACAAAGACACATAGCGGTCTTCACCCTCTGTTTCTCCACTGGGGACTGTGTGAAGGGAGCCTGGTCCACAAAGACACATAGCGGTCTTCACCCTCTGTTTCTCCACTGGGGACTGTGTGAAGGGAGCCTGGTCCAC
>JAOYSI010074293.1:0-15569 GCA_025775065.1 Hiodon alosoides | reverse complement strand
ATTAATAAGGAAAGGAAAACTCTAGTGGTGGGGGGCTGTGATTTCTGCTTTGCCAGCTGAACTCAATCTGATAGGAAAGGTTATTTAATGGCTTGCTGTTACCCTGTAAACATTTACCAGAAAGAAGTTATTTTAGATAAGCCTGACAAAGGAAAAGTGAGAGGAGAGCTTTTTAATAGGCCTCAAAAGAGAGAAAAAGAGCTTTAAAAGTACACATAGATTAGATTGCCAAATTATCAGTGCAATTGGGATGTTGTTCGACCAAAGAGATGAAAGGAATCAATAGGTCACTGGGGTGCTGGAAATAATACAAGGGATCCTTATTAAGGCAGGAGTCAGCTAAAGGCACTGTGCATTTCGATTTTCTCCAAGATGTGAAAAAACATCTACCATGCATAAAATGGATGCATAAATTATGAGACATTTTACTGCCAGGTCAGCTGGAAGTCATGTCATCTCCTGTGACAACCACCCACACACAGAGGAAGATACCCACACACAGAGGAAGATACCCACACACAGAGGAAGATACCCACACACAGAGGAAGATACCCACACACAGGTCAATGTGCTGCATGTACACACACACAAACACACACACACACATACACACACACACACACACACACACACACACACACACACACACACACACACACACACAGTACATGCACATATGTACACACACTTATATACATATGCCACAGTATACCCACCTGCGTTAAATCAACACTATCAGTCTTAATATGTGTCAGTTAGAGAATATGGACCCATCCAACATATATAAACTGTATAAACACTGCCAGTGTTCATTTAACACTTGCCCACGCACAAGCACATCCACAACCAGTCCTTTGTTTTGGATATAACATATTAACATTGAAAAGCTATTTAGTACAATTAATTATGATAATAATACATTTTGGCTGTTTCAAATGTGATATTACTGTAATATGGCAAAGTGAAATGGTTGTAAAAAAAATGTGTCCTTCCTAAATGGACACAGTTGTGGGCAAACCTAAACATCTAAAAAGTTTCAGAAAGTATTCAACTGTTCAGAATAGCTTTAGATTTTTTGCACTGAATATAATTTAATGAACCTACTGAAGTATTTGTAGTGAATAAGCCAGAACAGCTTGGAGCCATTGAACATTTTTGCTGTATTTTTGAAGCCACTGACTCCGTTGCCTTTAACTTCTTTGGTAATTTATTGCTACACAGTGACATCATTTATTAATTCCTAACTGATTATTACCGTACGGGTGGAGTTAGATTTTGGTTTGATATTTGTCATTGAAAGACAGCAGTATTAATGACAGAATCAATTTAATACAGCATTTAATACAGCCGTTACTATGAGTTGAGGGGAAATTAAAAAGGTCACTAGCCTGCAATGCAAATTACTAAATCATTTCAAGTTTTTTTTTGTACAATTATCCTATAAAATGTACAAAATGTAATGAAGTTGGAGTAAAAGGCTTGTTCCATGGATTGGTATTTTCAATAAATGTATCGCAGTTGTTTGAAGCTAAAGGCTAAACTGTGCCACTGGGCCCATAAAATCATACAAAAGACTCCTTTTGGTTTTGTTTTCTTGCACGAGTGCCACCAGTAACAGTATTTCTGGTCAGTTCCTATTCCAGAAGCTTCTAGCGCTTTTGTGATTTCAGGCTAAAATAAAACGAGGCGATGTTCAGCACCAGGTCCACCAATGGCCATTATCCCCACAAGGTGGAGACTTCTGCTCATTAGCTTTATTTTTGTTCAGTGCGCTCTCAAATCCTGCGGTTTCACTGCACCTCTCCTGAGGGAACTGCTCGCTTGGGCGCAGGTTGAAAAGGACCCATGCTCATTTAGGGAGCTTCGAGGCTGGATTGTGTTTATAAGGAAGATGAATACGTCCAAATAAATTATGGGGAGTTTCAAGAGTCAGCAATTTCCCTTTTCACCAAAGCAGACATTGATGTGGTTCTTTGCATTACATTATTAATTTAACAGGAAAGACATTGTCCAGGTCAACTTAGAAAGCTCACACGTTTATACAGGGTGGACAAGAACTGGGTAAGCTATTATCATGCAAAATAAACTCAGCTATTCCGCTAGTATATGCGGAATCTGTTTAATTATTTTTCTCTCGGGAGTTTGTCAGAAGGGAGCAGACAAATATCTTTGGGCATGATTTTGGGGCAGCTCATGGCTACTAGAAATCATAAGTCACTTTGGATCAAATAAAAATGTAATGGGACACCCTATGTATCACGCATCTATACTGTATATCTGGGTGTATTTTAAAATGTTGCAATTGAAGCCAAATTCCTAGCCTATAGATAAACCAGTCCGTTCAGCTCATACAACCTTATGTTCTGTTCTTTACCACTACTCTCTGGCATTGCAGCCATTGCTAACGTGCAGTGAACCGGAAAGGCATCATTATAGGGTGCAACATAAAGTGCTCCTCTGTTGTTCCCCCATCAGTAATGACGCTTTGTGAAAAATGAAAGACCTTTGAGAGACTACCCTATAACCACGGAGATCTAAAATTATGAATGATGGAATGAACTGTCTTCTCATTTGAAGTCGGTGAAGTGAAACCTTGCGTTGAAATATTTATTATATCCCTGTGATCAAATCAAACAGTTCAGCAGCCACACAACCCGGGGCTTCGACCTTGGGGAAGACGATTGTTCTAAAAGAAGACACATCTCAAGGCCTATCCAGTCTGTCAGGGAGATAAAGAGTGCTCATTGGCTACTGTAATCTGTGAGGTCACAAGCGGAGTTTCCTTAGCATCAAATCGTATCGCACTACTTGTGAACACTTCCTCAGCAGCAGAAATCAGATTCAGTGTCTTTGAGTTTTTAAAGACCCTCCCTTTAGATCCTTTGTTGATGACTGGGAGCTAAAGGATTGATGTGTTTTCTTTTTTGGGGGGTGCTAAGAATCTCAGCTCAGAGAAATCAAATACTAAACTTGCAAGCGACTCCATTGCACACCGCTTGAGTGGTCAGCTAAACTAAAGTGGCGTGTTTGACTACAGTCAGTCGCAATTTCCACCTCCGTTTTCCATTATTCACCATCGTATTTACAGAGTATATGTGTGTATTGCAGTATTCTGGAGAAAAAGTCCGGTTAAATTTCCAGTCTTTAAATTTTGTGAGAAAATGGGAGTAACCACTACAAGAGACACGCTACCACTGTTATGGTGTTTCCAAGAAAGAAGTTGAAACTGAAAATGGCTTCATCTCGAGGATTCTGAAGAGATCAGAAACTCGACTGAACAAAATGACTCTCCTTCATTGGGCACCCAAAGGCAAATAAATTCTTCTGTGCGACTGCCACAAACACCCACCAAGGCACTCAATGTGAGTGCTGTAACTGACACCAGTCCCTTCGCCGAGGGAGGGGGAGCCCATGCGTACCAGTGTGGGTACTCAGGCACCGGCAAGACAGACGATAAAAAGGCACTTTGCAGATAAGATTATGAGCTACTTGGGGAGGGGGGCAAGGAACACCCATACCCATTCGGGATTACTCTTTGTAGGCAGGAAGCTCCTTGACATTTTCAGCGTCACACAGAGTGGCGGTGTAGAAGCACTGTTACTGCATCCCTTTATAATGAGTGCAATTTAATTGGACAAAAATATTGACTCGGGTGCCACCGTTTGTGCTCTGGAAAAAAAAAAACAGGAAATGATCATTGGTGTACAGGTTACATACACCATAAGGAAATTGAGCATGACTAATGCAAATAAATCACAATTTAGTGAGAGAGGTAGAGCCTATGACAAAGCATTGGCAACCACAAGACCATGTTGTACATTACACTTTTGACCCGAGCAGCATCTCAATTTTCCCCCCATATATATTTGCGTTCATGGAGAGAGGCGAGAGACTGGTGGCTTAAAGCTCATATGCGATGGATAAAAACAATGAAACACTAAAACACTTTTTAAATATTTTGTAGGTGAAGAAGCACAATTAGTCTTCTTAGATTGGTCCAATCGCCTTCTAGTCTAGTAATTTTACATCCATCATACTTCAGGCTTCACAGCCTGCACAAGAGGTTTGAAGCCAATTGGAGGCACGTCCCACGTCCCAGACTGAACTATTGGCATCAGCCTGAAGGTGCCCAGAAAGCTGACTGGAGCCAAGACTGCCACTCCCACCTGCCAATTGTGCCAACTGTCCTCTCTCGGGCCCATACGGCGAATTAGTTGATCTGACAAATATAAAAGTAAGATAATAAGATACATGTAATGTATATAATGCAAATATAATCTTTTGAAAGTTTTTGTGAAAATGTATTGGAAATTATTATAGTACGCCACGTGTTCCCAGGGGTACAATTTTTGGTCCCCAATTCATTAAGAAACTACAGCTATGTAAAAGGCCACCGACAGAAAACAACCCAGTTTCTAATTTAACGCCCCCGTTAAAACTCTGCAGCCGAAAACACTCCCACACACTCACTCCTGACTTGCTAAACTGCGGCCCACTGAATCCCTCTGGCTGTGCAGTAAGCAGCCAGTTCCTTGTTAAAATCTAGCCAAACAATATCCAAATTTATAACTCCTACCTTGTCACAATCCAGCCAAAAAATATCCTAAAATGGAATGCCTTCAACACCCCAAGCTAAAACAATCATGCCGTCTCTTACATTTCATATCTCTTGATTGAGTGTACCAATCATTCCTGACCAAACAGCAGCGATGAAATAAACTGACTTATAACCATCCACGATTAATCTAAACTTGTGCATCATTAGGGTTTCATAAAGGTGTCATCGATTAAGATTTACCTGTCCATGTAATCATCATGTGAACACGGGAGCGCGAGCGCTAGAGTGGGAGAGCAATGTCAGCCTGCTGCAGGGGGCTTGAGAGCACCAGCCCTTCCCCAGGACAGCATGGCTCCAGATCTATGCACGCCAATTTCAGTTTGTTAGTTTATCATCGGGCAGGCGAGAGAGTGTGATTCCGTGTGGGGCATTCCCGTGTGAGGATTAAGGTTCCTGACCGCTCCCATATGCTCTACAGCAGCTGGAGCACAGCCTGGTGCCTGCAGATACAAAGTCATCATGGTTAGCTAAAAGGGATTTTTAGGCTTAACATCGACTTAAAATTGATTACTCAAAGTCAGCAAATATTTCTTTCAGCTGAGCTTCGGTTTCCTGCTGGCTGCAGTGGGCCATGTTGACGTAGTTTGGTTCCAGGAGCTGGACGGAAGACAGCCATGTCTGTTCCACAAATGCAGTCTATCAAGTGTATGTACTTCTGCTATTTTCCTGGAGTATGTTTCCACTGCCTGTCCAGGAATAATTTCCCAGTTTTACCCCAAAGTCAGCACTGGGGTTTTCTCATTTTTATGTACAGATCTTCATGACAATTTAGTATAATATTGAAACGTCAAGTCAGTTTATATTCTTGACTTCACAGGTGTGCCCTTTGCAAAGTAAAATTTCAGAAAAATCACAAATTGTCTGAAAAAAAGTTGCAAGTGTTTGTAAATGGTCAATAAAAGATGAACCTACCAGAACATTACAGTTGAAAAGGAGTAATTAAGATTAGATAAGTCAAAGTTGCCGCTGTTTCTTTGACAGCCCCAACGTTTTACTGCTGAGATTGCAAGGGATGAGGCAGCATTGAAAAGCTCTGCGTTTTTGCAAAGTATGGTGCCATAATACTCTTATTATCCCATTCTCTCAACATCAGTATGAAAGTCACTTACAAAAAAACAGTACAATGGTTCTCTTCTTCTCCCATTCTCTCACACAGCTGACCTGGCAATATGTGAATATTCCTGATAGACCTCCATGCCCATTTTAACTGGAATTGAGTGACTGCTTTGGTAAGACTTTGAGTAAGAGCCATACATGATGACTCTTGAATTGTTTCCAAGGAGCTTCAGGTTTTCATTGCAATACGCTGCATCCAGACCTCCAGACCGCAGTCACTTCAAATTCCGACCCACATCCGTTTCAAAACCCTCAAAGCTGTAATTGCACTTAGCGTCCTTCTTGTTCTCTTCAGCACTCTTCCTTCCATTCCCTCGTGGTCCTCGCCACTGCTCCATCCCAGTACCTCTCAGTCATCGCCCAACTGAGTCAGGGGTTTGGGCGAGACGATGTAAGAACCTCGCCATTTCTGCAACTGATCCGAAAGGTTCTGTCGTTGCCGGAGGACTCAACTTTTCAGGTGAGCACCAAGGTTATTTCAGATCAGAGAGCATTCTCCAATTGGCGGGCTCCCGTAGGGACTAATTGTATTATTTTAAGGTTGATGTGCTTAATGTAATTTAATGAACCTTAATTCACAAATGTAGGGAACTGCTCTTTAAGGTGTGGCTCAGTGCCAACTTCAACATCTTTATGTGGGTACAGGAACGTTTGCCTTAGTTTGTACTAGGTATGTATTTTTAAAAGAATACTAGCTGAAATAGCAATTAGCATTAATGATAAGAGCTAAAGCTTTGAATCGGGTCGTATGCTGCTATTTTAAGGATTGCGATAACACATCTGCTGGCAGCTTGTTGATGTGACTGCCACATCCATAACCAGCTGGTGCTGTGCTTTCAGCCTTGCTATTTCCACTGCATTTACATGTATATTTACATTTTATTTATTTAGCAGACGCTCCTTTCAAAGGCAACGTAGGCCTTGTGCTGTGGTTATGCAGTGCTGCAGATTTAGCTCCCTTGTTCCATCCCTATGTGCCTTGGGTACTGGCGTATGTTAAATAAAATAAATAAACACAACTTACCACAAATTTTTATGGCAAACGCACAATATTTCCAATGAAAATATGTTTTCAAGTAAATGCAGGGGCTCTATATCTAACCGATCAACAGGTTATATTCCTTTTGAATTTCTGGCACGAGTTGAGTCAACAGATTGCGGGACCAAACCAAACAACATGACAAAAGATGACCAGGGAATTGCAGCAGGTTGGCAAACATAGGCATCCTTAACTGAGCTGGCGGAGTCTGGGGACAGAAGCTGCCTGATGATGAGTTTTCATGAATTGTTTTTTACACCTGTGAGGTCATTTAAGTGAAAAAAGGAAGGGTACTTTTCAATTCACGGAAATATACTGTAACAGATGTTGTAAACAAACTAATCAAGGGCCATCTAAACTGAGACACTTTAAGCATAGAGTCGTTTTTCACAGGCAAGGTCTTGATAGTTCAAGCATATATCAGGGACCGAATTCTGTTAGAATTTCATCTGCTATTATGATTGATTTGATGGGATGATTTTCCCTTAGTAATACTGTACGCACACATACCACCCCTCCTTAGGGGGAAATTATGTTTTTAAAGTTATTTTTAAAACTTTGACGACGTCTCGAGAAATCATCCCTTAAATAACCACTGACTCCTGATTCATTTCACTTTCCCCACCCCCACCGTTTACAATCGAGTAATACATTTTTGAACAAAACAAAAACACGCTTCTGACTATATAAAAGGAATTAATCATCGCTTAATCAGTCGTTGCTGTTTATCTTTGCTGATTTTGTTATATGAGGCTTTTATATGAGGAATGAAAGATAAACACTAACATATTTTGAAAGCAATTTTCCCAAACGAAAAATAGACAAAAAAGACAAATTTACCACCTCTTGAGTTTGTCGCCATAATCTGCTCTATGCCGTCTAAATTGATGCTGCGTGAGGCTGTCATGATAAATATCTCAGTACTAAAGGGACATTGTAAACCAGCAGTCCAATAAGCGATAAGCCATAAAACGCACAATGCAAAAAGTTATTCAACAAAAAAAACCTCACAACATGGGACTGGAAAGCACTGTATGAAAGACCAATGAATATCCGCACCGATCTTTTAACATAGATGTGCATGAAACTATATTGGAAACTATACATTAAACTAAACTATATACATACTATATTGGAAAGTATCCCGGTGGAACTTAAATACGTACGTGTGACTTCACGAGTCCAAATTGTGGTGGAAGGAATTCAGCAACTGCGATACGGCCAGTACCCTGGAGAGCAGCCATTGTGGACACGCTCCACAGAGCTTCAGCACCATGGAAAGTTGGGGCATGGCATTTAACCACACAAACCATAATAAACAATCAAGAATCTGCAGGCAACCGCAGGCATGAAAGGCATTCGCCCAGAAGAACGCAGAGCAGCAAAACTAGTGAAAACAAAACTTTGTCTACCCTTTCTCAGAGACAGCCCAGGGGGCAGAGAGGCAGCCTGCTCAGGAGACTGGCTATGTCCTTCTCTCTCTCTAATCGACTGCTACCCCCGTCTAGGACCGGCTGAACATCAACCCAGAGCTCACCCCAGACCAACAGGTGAAGGAGTACATTGACAAATTTTCTGATGTGCTTTCCAGATTCTCTGCCTGCCACCAGGCCATCGGGGATGGTCAAGCTTTGGGCGATTGAGGAGTCCACCGGATCTAGGTGGAGTCCTGTCATGCTAGTGCAGTAGCCGGATGGTTCGTCGCATTTCTGTAACGAATTCCACAGCCTCAACAGACTTCAATGCATACCCCATGCCTTGAGTTGCCAAACAAACGAGTGCCACATAACCATCTTTCTCCAACTAAAGGATACTGGTAACTCTCTGTGACGCCCCAACCATCTTCCAAAGGTTGGTGGATGTTGCGCTGCGTAGCCGCTTACCTTAACAATGTCGTCATCCACACATCCACATGGGCCTACCGACTGGGGATGTTGAGACAGCCTGACGGTTAACTCCTTGCAAAATGCCTCGCACAAACCAAACCTAAATCTGAAACCAACCCGCAAGTACACTGGTCCACCAAGACTGAAGTCACATTCCGCAACCTGAAGGCCACCCGGAGCTCTGGGACAGCAAATGATTATATTTATGCCTCTGATTTTCTTGGTTTGTTTTCTGAGTTCAAATTGTTTGGTGGCTAACTACCTTTTAATTTCTTACTTTTTCCCCCCCACACAGCTATGGTCCCAGCTAGATGCTTGTTATTTGTGGCAATAAAAAAAGTCAGTTTGGAGTAGAAGTGCTTGCACAAAGTGCTGGGTGTGTAGGAGCAGTTGCTGGCATGCTTGAACTTCTACTTTATGGCTTTTGTCTTCATAAGCTTCAATTAAGAGGTCATGTATTATGATGTGAAAACTCATTGTCAGGAATTGTATTAAGATTGCAAGACTTACTAATCCTCCTCATCACTCTTTTGTTTTGAACATGGAATTACAGAGGTGCTCTCCCTCTGAGGAAAGGCATTGACCACATTTGGATATCATTTGTAATCAGGAGTAATCCGAGGGTAAATGATAGTCTCCATCCGGTAATCCTACATGATATACAATATGTCCAGCTGTAATATCAGCCCCGTCCAATGCCGCAGCATTCTGCTATCCCTGTGGTCGTGATCAGTACGCCAGCAAACATCTGGGCCGGATCTGATGGAAAACGCTTTGCAGCATAGAGAAGTATTTAACTTGAAAACTCCTCTTGTCCAATGTGAATGTAGCGATTTAACTGAAAGCATGATGGCACGCAATTCTAGTAAAGGCGTGGCTGACATTTGCAGCAAGGATCCGTATGAAAAAGTTGATTTTCAGCTGGCAACAAGATATACGATTGAGACGTTCTGGAATTCTCTGCTTGCCGCATTCTACAACTGAAGTCACAGAGTAGAGTACAGACATGTCTGAGATGAATGGCCCATGACAGACATACATGAGGATGTGAAGAATGATGCTTGCACTTGGATGTGTTCAGAATTAACATCCCAGGTTATTCTCAGTAAATGTTTTCAGATTATGTATATAATGCAATTATATTTTGCAGTTAAAGGGAACGTCAGACAAAAAGATGGAACGCAACAAAAAGGACAGTGGTGTACAGTTGAGAAGGGAATGGTCATTAATGGAAAACTAAACTCTTGACTCAGGCTGGTCCTGATTTGGAAACATTATACTTACATTGTGATTATACTTACACTGTTCTACAATTGCTGGGGATGGGAGATAAGAAACTGAAAAAAGAAAAAGGAAATGTACATACCATAAAATCTAGTCTGAAGAGTGCACATTAATGTGTTGATGTGAATCCACTTGAGCTGGATAGCATTTGTTACCATCAGGGGGCATGGCTCCTCTTGTTAGCTGCAGAGGCGAACCTTGATGCCTTCGCCTATGAACCATCGTAATTTGATATCTTGGTCCACAGTCACTATATAAACTCCACCTTATCCTAAGGATGCAATCTCACACTGTGACTGACACTGCGACTGACACTGCGACTGAAACCTCTGCTTTGTCTAAACATAGTTGATGGTTTGTTCTGTTTCCAAATTCTGTTTGCAGTACTGATACGACTACAACCAAGCAACAGGTGAGTCTTTTTAAATAACCTAATTCATCTTCTATAATGCATTAAAGTGAAGGGTTATATTATCTTTAGCTACAAAATCACTGAAGCGCTTATAATCTTCAATATTTTAAAAAAATAGATTTTTATGATGTTTAGACTAAAATCCCTGGACTGTGTCTCTGTATCTGGATACCCCCAACCTTATGCAATTGATATATGTTTTTCTTCATAAATCAGTTGGTGCCTATGTGATGTTATATATCGCATCGACTATCACGCTGTACTTAAACCACTTCAAGTATTCAAAGTACATTTTTACTACTATTTCGCTGCTGATGTATTGGGTTCTGCACTGTCTTAATGGTTTTTCAAGTCACGTTGGGTCAAAGCATTTGCCGAATGAGTAAATGTACATTTTAAATTCCGTCTTATTGGTACTTGTACTGTCAAAGTTACATAGAAATATTCAGTCTGAAAACTTGCTGGGGGTTTGTACGCAATTCCACTAAAGATACAAAGGTCTGGTTAATTAAAAATGAAACCTCTGCACAGTAAACATAGACGGGTGGGATTGTATTTATACTCCAGTTTCAACTTATGGTCAGCTTTTGTCCTCGCTCATTCTGACCTTGTTCTGATTGTATGCAGGTAATCAAGCCCAGTTATTAATAGAGGGAAATACATATACTGTATTAATAATAGCGACAATGTATTAATAATTTTTATTATTAGGTGTATAATTGATTGCTATATTTGATGGAGAGGCCGTCCTTATAAAGTAGACTACGTATTGCTCATCAAACACTGATCTTGCTGTAATAATGTTAAGGACTTTACCAGATATCAGGAAGATGATATTCAGCCCTGTGATCTCTAACAGGACTACCACAACCCCATCAGCACAGTGGGACAGACAGAGATCACTTTTTCCAGTGATCTGGCACCTGCCAGTAAAAAAGAAACATTCATTCTGTCAACACCTGTCTCATATTTCATGTCTTGGTTTCATAGGAAAATTAATTTTGTTCAAGGATCAATCTGTCTCTGTGTTCCCTCTTTTATTATTTACTCACTCTGTGCAGCTTAGCAACAAAGCTCGTCAAACAAAAATGCACCAATTAATGTTTGCAAGGGGCAAGTAGAGTCAACAACAGTATTATGGGTATCATATGTCTTATTAATGTTAGGATACTAATACTGTGTAAAATATTTGCATAAAGATCACCTGCAACAATAGCCACTTAAATCATAAGACATTATATCACAAGAGGAGCGTTTACATGTTGTGTCAAAAACGGCATGAGCCGTAATACATAAAAACTGCCTTTTCATGGACTTATAACGTGTTTCATACATTCCTTGGTCAAGGGGCGTTAAAAAAGATTGTAGATGAAATACCACAATTACTCTCACTTGTTCACCCACATTAGTGTTTCAGCACTAATGAAGCAGAACTGTGCAGCTCTTAAAGCTGGACTAGGACAACATGGAGATCACGCGGACTTGACAGTACTGGAGACTGACCGTGTTACTGTCTGACTGATCTATCAACAGGATTTACACAAACGCTCAGAATCTACTTACCATTATTTAAAAAAGTCTATTCTCAACTAAAAATTGCCAAATCCAACCCCCTAAAAATTATGGAAATAATAAATAAAAAAAAACCTTTTAAGAGACCAGGGGCACCTCTATCACCCTAAGTATCACACTTTGATTGAGAACATACACAAACTGACTGTGTGTGTCTACATATGTGTATGAGTGTTTGTCTGTGTTTGTCATTTTGGTTGTTTTACTCTGTCATAAAAGGAATCTGTGCTGGAGATGGACCTTGTGCATGTGATACAGGAACAGACGAAGCCAAACAGCTTTTACAAATGTGTGACAGAGGAGGAAGACACAGATGTGTTTGAAGTGAGTTCAGCTAGCTGTTTTTCAATGTGTTGCTGAAAGCATGACTGTGCGCGTTTTGAAGAAACGCATGGAGGCGTTGGAGGGGGTGGTATGACTAACATTTACAAACATTTACTGTACAGGAAACAAAAAACTTTTACATAAGCATCAAGCAGATGCAACCTTTGAAAGGAAGTTAACCTGAGAGGAAACACAAGCTTAATCGGACCTTCATTTCTTTTGTATAAATACTTCCAAAATATTACTTTTGTTTGACTTTTTTTTTTTTTTGTATTATATATTTTTGTTCTTGTTGTTAGTTACGATGGTCAACATCCTTCCTGTTCTAACACGGATTTTACAAATGGCTGCCATCGTTTCCAGGCAGCTCGCCACGGCAACACAGCCTTCCTCGAGAACCTGTCGAGGAAGCACTCAGAACTTCTGAGAGCACGAGATGACTCCGGTGCCAGCCCCATACACTATGCCGTATCAGGGAGACATCTCTACATCATTCAGTTGATCGCAAACAGTACCAGCCCGGAGGGTGAGAACGTATACCAGCAGTCCGAATCAAGACCTCGGCACAAATCTTATAATAATAATAATAATAATAATCATCATCATCATCATCATCATCATTATTACTGATATTATCAATATTATTAATATAATTTTTATTGAGCGATTTAGTTGACACCCTCATCCAGGGTGAGCTGAAAGATATTTGAAACAGAGACAGAGCAAAGTTAGGCGCAATAAATTCCTAATTAAAGCTCGACGTAAAGTCAATAACACATATGCAAGGGTGCAGAACTTACAAAGCTGTAAGTAGAAGAATATACAATTAAACTACAATTAAAACAATTTGAATGTATTTTTTTAATGTATTTATAGGTTTTATTATTACTATATTATTTTTCTTATAAATTCCTTTATAAGTCTCAAGTTATAATTATCATAGCTATACTCAAATTGGAGTATATTGCATTTCAACATAATACATTTCCTAACTACATCGCATCTGAATAGGGGCTGTAGAAGTCTGTCAAACAGATACCCAAGTTACTCCATACTCTTACTCGCCAGTGAAAACAGTCACTGTAAACATGTGTTTATTGGTCAAAGTCAATACAAAACAAGGGAAAGGTCTCCTTCTCATCTGAAAACTTTCATTGTTTGATTTTCAGAACTGAATGGCCAAGACAAGCATGGGAACACCCCTCTACACTGGGCCGTGGAGAAGAACCTCATCGACTGCTGTGGGGTTCTGCTGGACCAAGGAGCTGATCCCAACATCCTCAACAGA
The DNA here is from genome assembly GCA_025775065.1 of Hiodon alosoides. NCBI lineage: Eukaryota > Metazoa > Chordata > Actinopteri > Hiodontiformes > Hiodontidae > Hiodon > Hiodon alosoides. Next base: position 2,030 of record JAOYSI010074293.1, on the reverse strand, counting down.
GCACACATGGCGCCCCTGCACCTAGCTGTCAGTCTCAGACACAGCGACCTCCTGGATGTGAGCCCTCTGCAACCAGCCTCAGTGTTGCACACTGTAACACTCCCTGCTCTATCCAAACACATGTCCTTCACATTGAATGCTGTAGCCGTCCCAACACGTCAGTAACGTTAAATACTATAGCCGTCCCAACACATGTTGGTGACATTTAATACTGTAGCCGTCCCAAAACATGTCAGTAACGTTAAATACTATAGCCGTCCCAACACAAGTCAGTAACATTATATACTTTAGCCGTCCCGTAGCCTCACTAACAGGTCTGGACCTATCAGTGATGCAACAACTTTGAAACCTTTGGCATGGGAGACAGTTCGAATCTCACTGTGGCTGGAAGTATCCCAAAGGGATGACACGGAGCATGTTGCGAACGTCATGTTGCAACACAAACAAGGAGCATGATAATGCTTGCTAAACCTGGAGTAAAGGAAGTTTTTTTTTTACCTTTTCTCGGCACAGCTCCTGCTGTCTCATGGAAGGACAGATGCAAACCTGGAGGGCGAGCTAGGAAACACAGCAGTGATGCTGGCCTGCTCGATTGACAACTGTGAGGCACTTGACATATTGGTTAGTACCTTCAGCTTTGCATGCCGTCCACAAAGTAGAGAGGCTTGAATGTTTATTAATTGACAAATCCGCAAATTCTGCTTGTAAAAAGCGAACTGTAGAGAACAGCAAAGAGCTACATGAAGTTATACATAGAAAGCAGCATTGTGCAAGAGAGGGGTCAAAACATACAAATTTCTTATCGTTTCTCATTGTCTGCAGTTTAAGTACGGGGCTAAGTTGTGCCGGCAGAACAAGCTGGGGCATTTTCCCATCCATGCCGCGGCTTTTGCTGGGGCAAGGAAAGCCATGGAGGCAGTCCTGAGATATGGTGAGTCATGGACCGAAGAAGATAAACATCATCTCCACTATTTACACCATGTTTATCTCCATGTGGAATGTTTGCTCATCTCTGCTGTTGAAAATGCCCTCCTAATAAAAATATTTAAGTGGAAAACAAACAATTTCTATCGTCTTGGCCACGGCTTTCCAAAAAAGCTTCCGGAATTCAGTAAATATTATGCATCATGTAATGTTATAAAAGGACGAGTAGCGGTTTAGATGGATATCAACCTTTAGCTCATGGTCTTATTGTTTCCACTCTCAAACTTCTTCAAACATGAGGATTAGGCTGTGGCACAAACAGCAAATAAGGGATCAATTATAACACAGTCGGTATGCAACACAAAAAAGGCTTTTTTTTTTTTTTTAATTTAAAACCGGAAATGATAAGATTGCAGTAGCAATCATCGTTGGTTTTCAGCAAAGACAATATGTTTAACAGCCCTTCAAAGAGATATTATGATATAGCCCACTAATTCAATGTTAACTGATGTGGTTTTGTCCATGGCTGCTTATTGTCATCTTTTAAGGCATACCCTTGTTTCGCCTTTAGTCTGTATAGTGATCCCTAAAAGAAATGCGTTTTGTGGTTTCTTCTTTTACCTCATTCAGGGGAAAAATTTGGTCATTCAATAGAAGGACATATCAACTATCTGGACAAGTCCAACAGTAGCCCCCTTCATTTGGCCGTTCACGGAGGAAACATTGACGTGATCAAACTGTGTATCACAAAAGGAGCAAAAATCGATCAGCCACAGGTAAAGCACTGTTATGCTTATCTTTTTTTTATTTCACCTGGATATCCATCCCTATTAGTATCATTTTCTTGCTTTGTATCTTTTCCCAGTGACAAGAATTAACATAACAGCACACTCTTAGCAGAGCACTCCCCTTTGGGATTATCTTAAGAGGTGAAAGCACAACAGATAAGGCAACATGTTTTGAGTTTGCATCTCATCATTTCTGTTGAAATGATCTGTGAACATGCTGTGAGTTCATTCGACTAAATGAGGTATGATAGCCAGTCAAAACAGTAACAAATTATGAGATGTTCATAAAGTAATTTTCAAGGATTCCAGGAATGTCAA
>JAOYSI010074292.1:0-18722 GCA_025775065.1 Hiodon alosoides | reverse complement strand
GAGAGAGAGAGAGCGAGAGAGAGAGAGAGAGAGAGAGAGAGAGAGAGAGAGAGAGAGAGAGAGAGAGAGAGAGAGTGCACTGATTGTTAGAAGTCTATTTTGCGTAATATAAAAGCATTCTTGAATTAATAGTAACAATAGAAAAAAAGATATAATCAACAATTGTTTGGCAAGTATGAAAACAGCAGTATGATGGGAGAGTATACAAGGTATTATCAATGGACTGTAAGTGGATCTAATAATCCCTGGTCTGAGGTACAGAAGAGAACGCATCTACCCAATAAACTCCTCAGGGATTCTTAATAACGACGGCATGTGAATATCATAATATTATTTAATGTACTCTTCACTTCGATGCACCTCTCAGTGCCTACCAGGTACACAGAAAACAAAATAGGAACACTATTGTTGCTAGGCGGATGTTCGGTTCAACATGCAGTTTGCAATTTTTTAAATTTAGATTTTTTAAGAATAAAATTCTGACCTTTATTTTTCTTCCTGTGCAAAAAAAATTACAAAATACATATATATATTTTTGTTATGTTATTCTGGTATAATTTGTTTTATTGCAAATGAGTTATATGCAATAATGATTTAGTTTGAGTAAAACTGATGGCAATGGTTAAATATATTTTTTTCTTCTTCAATGATAATAATAATAATTATTTTATTATTATCTTTCTTTTACATTGTTGACGCCTGCCCCTCCATCTTGACCCGTTCACTCCCAGGCTTACCCAAGGCAGGTTGTCGCATTAGTCTCGTGGATCGCCGGAGGTTTACTGGGGACCAGCAGATCGCTTTCTCCTGTGTTGCAAAAAGGGAAACGGACTCAGTCAGCTTAGTGGTCGGGTTTTTATTATTATTATTATTAATTTCCTTAAAAAAAGGCAAAAACAAACAGGAGTACCCTCCCTATAGACCTAACAGAGACGAACAGAACAAAACGTACACCACCATCTCACTCTTTCTTTTCCTAACACCCCCTTCCCACCGATTATCCGCAACCAATCACAACAGCACAACAATATCCCCTTCTCAAGGGTCAATCATCCTGATGACTTTAATGACCTTAAACACAAATCCCCCCCACAGACTAGTCCCCACTGTACCGCCAAAGGCAGTCCTTATGAATTACCTTAGGTTTGGACCTGTTATCTTTCCGAATGGCAAACACCACATAATTTATCTTTTTCTACACTATATAGGGCCCATCCCAATCCTTCTGTAATTGGGTGACTTGCACTTGGAACCACACTTTGTCGCCCACCTCGTAAGTGTCCGCCACAGCTCTCATGTCATTATGCCGCTTTACATGGTCAGCAGCCCTCAAAAATTGGTGTACCCGCTTAGGAGACTAACACAGGTTGCTAAGGGATGTTTCAGGGGTTGCATAAACCAGCCTCACTGGCGAACGGAGCTCTTCCCCAAACATCAGCAATGCAGATGTACACTGGGTAACTTCATGTTTAGCTGTCCGATATGCAAACAGCAGCAATGGAAGGTGAGTATCCCAATCCCACTGGTTCTGCTGTACAAACAAGGCTAACTGGTTTTTGAGAGTGCTTATATACCTCACCTCCATGCCATCGGATTGAGGAATCAATGGCGTGGTGCACGTCTTCCGCACACCCATCAATTGACACACTGGAGAAAACCTCAAAATTACGGCTTTGGTCTGAATGGGATTCACCAGGCACACCAAATTGAGTGAACATCTGGGTGACCAGTTTCTGGGCTACTGTATTGGCATCTTGGGTAGGAATAGGGAAAGCTTCTGGCCATTTAGTTAGGTGGTCCATGGCAACCAGCAAATACTGATTGCCTGAATCAGACCGAAAATGTCAACAGCCACACACTGAAGCCGGTCCCCCGCAACATACTGCTGCATTGGAACTCATCCCTGCTTCCACGGACCCTTCCTCGCTGCGCAGTCTGTACACCTTCTACACCAAGCACTCTCTTATCTTCCCCAATGTTTTGTGCCCACCAGCCCTGGTATTGTGAGCCATGGTTAGTACCTCCTTCTTAAGGGACCCTGGAACCAACAGCTGAAACAGCATCCAACAGCAGGGAGCCTCCCACTTACAATAAAGTAACCCATTTTTAAACTCTATACTATCCCAAATAGCCCAGTATGCTCTGATGTCTGAGCTGAGGTGTGACATCTGGGGCTGCTGTCTGACATGGTGGGGTCCGGAAGCAGGGGGATGGGTGCTGGCGTTGCGGGCCGCCGGGCCATTTCAGGTGGGAATGCCCCCTGATGGAGATCAACCTCTACGGTTCCGGACCCCAGCTGCCCCATCCCCGACGCAGCTGAAAGGTATCTGGTACCAGTGAGTATCAGAGGGGCTACCAACCGGGCGCTGCTGGACTCGGGGTGTCAGCACTCCCACGTGCACCAGCGCCTGGTTTCACCTGAGGCATTAGGTAAGGGCACAACGGTGGGGTATCAGTGTGTGCATGGTGACATACGGTACTATCTGGTGACGCAACTCCACTTCAACTTCAGGGGGCCAAAAGCATTGCCTGGTTCCTGGGGTTAGCCCCCACAGCCCCTACCCGCTGGTCCTGGGGCATGATTGGGTAGGATTTCTGTCCCTGCTGCAGGAGGTGAGGGCTCCTCAACGAGGGGGGGCATCCCAAATCGAAGGGCCAGGGCGGTGTTTATGTCACATACACTCCAAGAGCTGTGTAACCTCTGCAACATTCGGGCGCTGTAAACCCGTGTCTACCACCCGTAGACTGACGAGTTGGTGGAGCGGTTCAATCGCACCCTCAAAACCATGCTGTCTAAGTTTAATCACATAAAAAGAATTGGGACCTGATGATTGACACCATGTTGTTTGCAGAGCAGGTTCCCCAAGCCTCCACTGGGTTTTTCCCATTTGAGCTGCTGTATGGTCGACGACTGCGGGGTGTCCTGTACCTTATTAAAGAAACTTGAGAGGAAGGTCCCAGCCCCAGCAAGAACTTGGTAGAGTATGTGTTGGACCTCCGAGCAAAACCCAAGTTCAACCCGGACGACAAGGTCCTGGTATTACTCTCCACCAAATACGCAAAGGGGATGTTGACTATGAGGTGGTTACTATGAGGCTCATGCAGGGGGGGCAACAAATATACCATGTTAACCTCCTGAAATGGTGGAGGACCGTGGACCCTGTTCTCCTAGCGGTTCTGACCCCTGGGACTGACAAATTATGGCCGGTGGTAAATGCTTTACAGTCTCTTCCGGTTTCCCTAGGTAACCAGCTGTCTGACGCCCAAAGAGGGGAGGTACAGCGGTTGGAGCAGGAGTTCGCGGACGTGTTTTCCCAGCTGCCGGGTAGAACTCACCTCATAGAACACCACATATATCCCCCCCTAGGTAAGGTGGTTTGGCCGTATCATATTCAAAACAAAAAGACCATGTTGTGGGAAATGTCAGTCTGGTGGTGCTGGTTCCCAAGCCAGATGGGTTGGTGAGATTCTGCGTGGACTATAGAAATGTAAATGCAGTTTCTAAATTTGATGCTTATCCCATGCCTCGGATGGATGAATTTTTGGATCGGCTAGGCACAGCTCACTATTTCTCAACATTGGATTTAACCAAGGGCTATTGGCAGATTCCCCAATCTCCGATGTCCAAGGAAACAGCCTTCTCCACTCCTATCGGCTTACACCAGTTCGTCACTTTGTCATTGGGGCTCCATGGAGTCCCTGCCACCTTCCAGAGGCTCATGGATAGGCTGCTCCGCCCGCACAACGCATATGCCGAAGCCTCGACGAGATTGTGATCTTCAGCAAAGATTGGGAGTGGGATCTCACGGCGAACCCCGCCAAATGTGCAATTGGAAGGAAGGTGGAAGGGTATCTGGACTTCCTCTTGGGCAAGGGGAAAATCCGGCCTTTGATTGACAAAACGGCGGCCATGGCCCCCTCCCCCGACAGTTTATTCCCAGTTTCTCGGACCTGGCCAGTGCCCTGACAGACCTCACCAAAAAGGGGAGTCCAGATCCAGTCTAATCCAGACGGAGCAGTGCCAGGCGGCGTTCGCGGCTATTAAAGGGGCTCTGTGTGGGGGCCCGGTGCGGATTAACCCTGACTTCTCTCACCCCTTTGTCTTGCAGACAGACGCGTCGGAGCAGGGTCTAGGGGCTGTGCTGACCCAGGAGGTGGACGGGGTGGAGCATCCGGTCCTGTACATCAGCCGGAAGCTCACTCTCAGGGAAGGACGATACAGCACCATAGAGTGCAAATGCCTCACACTCAAATGGGCCATACTGAACCTGTGGTACTACCTCCTGGGCCGTTGGTTAACCCTGGTCACGGACGACGCCCCACTCCATTGGCTGCACACCATGAAAGACACTAACTCCCATATCGCCCAGTGTTATCTGGCTCTCCAGCCGTTTAACTATCAGGTGGTGCATCGGCCGGGGCTGCTAAACGTCACGGCGGACTTCCTCTCCTGGCCTGGGGGGGGTCAGTGGTGGGCCGAACGAGTCCCAGCCTCGTTCTGGTGGGGAGATGTGTGGCATGCGTCCGTCCCACAGACACGTGCGAGAGTCGGACGGGCACGCCTATTGACACCTGCTGGGAATTCAGCCAAAAATCGTCTTTAATAACGTCTTGGTTTTCCCAGTAGGTGGGTGGCTGTGGAGCTGGCAGCAGGAAGGAGCCAGACGAAAAGAGAAAGAAACCAAAAAGAAAAGCTAGCAGATTAGCTAGCAGCTGTGGGAATGTGTGAGCATGCACCAGCACATCAGCACACAGACTTCCCATGGCAAACCTGACAACACCCTCTCCAAAAGCCTTTTGAATGTAGCTGGGGCATTGCAGAGACCAAATGGCATCACATTGAATTGGTACAGGCCCTATCCAATGGCAAACAATGTCTTTGGTCTGTCTGTTTTGTCTACCTCCACCTGCCAATATCCACTCTTTAAATCTAGAGTGGAGAACCAGACATACCCACTCAACGCTCTAAAGGTGTCATCTATTCTCGGCAGCAGGTAAGAATCTTTCTCAGTAACAACATTACATTTTCTGTAATGCATCTACACAGACCCTAGTGCTGCCATTCTCCTTTTTCACCAGTACTATAGGTGAGGCCCAAGGATTACTGGAGACTTCAATAACCCCCTGCCTTTTGAGGTCTCCAACCATGCTTTCCACCTCCCTATGCTTGGCTATTGGGATCCTCCTAGAGACCTGTTTAATCGGTTTGATGTTACCAGTATTTATTTTATGAGTGACCAATGCAGTCTTACCATTGTCATCCTCATTTTGTACAGAATACATCTTGGTACTCAATCAGCAAAGTTTTAAGTTTCCTTTGTTGTTCCTCATTTAGCTCAGCACTGCTTATTTTCCCCAATACTTCTAGATGGGCAGGCAGTGTTCTAGGGACCACCTCATATTCTAATCTACAGAAATTTTCAGAATCACCACTGGTTAGGCACCGTTTTTGATTTTAGATCCACCACTGACCTTGCGACTAGAATGGCAGGGTGCACATTACTGTCAGGGTAAATTTCAATGAAACCCTATCACAACGTGTCAGCTCTTTCACCTTCTAACTCAGCTGCCACCAATACCTCAGTACCTGCTGGGAAGTCTACGAGTGACGACAACACGCCCGCAACAAATAGGGTCTGATTCTGTCTGCGGGTGACACAATTTAAGCTCTGTGCCATTTAAGGACAATACATTCCTGGTTAAATCTAAAACCCAACGGTGTATCTGTAAGAAATCCAAACCCAGTAATAAATAGTCTGCTATGTCAGCCACCCAGACGCTCTGATGTAAAGTGGATTAGCCGATTCAAATTTTTACCTCCCTAGGTAAAACAGTTTCTCCTTCACATTATTTCTCTTAATTTACCCTGTCTTGTGACAATAGTGACACTCCCCGTCAAATGTATAAGTTTTAGGATTAGCCAATTCAGTTATAGCTTTCCCCATTGCATCCAATTTTTCAACCAAATTTACTAATACCACCCCAATATCAGGATTAGAGTTACCGTCCGTTTTCCAACTTGCCGACTCACCAGTTGTCGCCTCATCCTGGGCTTGCGTGCGGCAAGTGGTGTGCTGCTGAGCCGATTTCTTTTCTCCAGTGGTCGCATAGATGCACTCTAGTTGAATTGCTCGATTGAGTGTGTCTGTGAATGTAGCAAACGATCCCTCCGTCAGTCGGATTTTCAGCTCACAGTCCGGAAGCAATCTGATTAATTTGTTGATGAGCAAGGCATCTGTGCATTTCTCCGGTACTTCAGGGAATGAAAGATCGAAAAGGCACTGTAGATCCTGGGCAAAGTCAGCAAGGGACTCATCTGGCTTTTTCCTGCTGGTGTTGTATTGAGCTGTGGCAAGCTCCTTTTGTGATTGCCCGTAGCGTAGAGCAAGGATATCCACCAGCCCGCTGTAGTCTGATGCAGCCTCCGTTTGTAGCAGTCATGGTGAGTACAGTCATAGCTTCCCTGTCTAGGCTAAAAGCAAGCTGGGCCCGCTTCTCTTGTCATTCAGAGCACTCACTGTCTCGAAGTGTTGATAGTATGCTGCCCAGTCAATTTTCCCGTTGAATTTACTTTGCTTCACTTTCTGTTGCAGAGTGGGGCTGGTCGGCCGTTTTTCCAACTGTGCCACAATTTCCTTCAGTAAATCCTATTTGTCCATAGCCGTATTGCAAACTTCCTTTACCTTATATTCAATGCCTTCCAGTTTCTCTGTGATGTCTCTGTGCCCTTCTTCTATTTAGTTACATAGTTCCTTGGTGGGGGCCGCCAGGGGGGACTCAGCACATTTTTTTTTTACATTTGCCGTAGTATTGTGAATGGGTTTTTAAAGACAGGGGGCCCTAGCCAGAAACTTGTGCTATTTGGGAGGCCTTAGCTTGGAAAAGTTTGGGAACCCCTGGCAAGCTGAATTGCGGTTTCTGCAATTTTGAGTTTTTACACCGGTTGTGCTGCCTTGGTGCTGTTCTGTATGTCAGATTTCCACTCGTTCTGGCTTTGGAGCAACTGCACCGGTAATGCTTTCAGTTCGTCCATTTTTCCCCTCTTTGGGCAATCTCCGCATCTGACACGTTCACTCCCGGGCTTACCCGAAGGCAGGTTGTCGTGTGAGTGTCATGGATCGCCGGAGGTTGGCAGTTTGCTTTCTCAGGAGTTGCAAAAAGGGAAACGGACTCAGTCAGCTTAGTTGTTGGGTTTTTATTATTATTATTATTTATTTCCTCAATAAAATGGCAGTTTTTCGTAACGCCCCCTCCTGATAAGTTTCCGCAATCAATCACAACAGCACAACAATATATACGGCACTTAACAAACAAGGAGGACAATCAAAATACCAATTAAACATACAATTAAAATGAATGCAGGTAAAATACAGTAAAAGATCAAGAGAATGCCAAATTGTTTAACCCATCAGGACAATGAACTAGCTTGTCTGAAGGAAAATGAGGACTAATATCTGATCCTATGTGGCTTTATGCAGATTGTGACCCATCTGGAGACCAGGGCAAGACACTCTTGTTATGTCTGTACATACTAGTTAGCAGTGATACATCATTCCACTATAGCAGTGTTCGATTGTGCTGTTGCATTAGCTCTGGTGACACATGTTTGTTTTGTTGATTTCATCCCGCAAGGAATGTTGGTTTCAGTCAAGCAAGTAAAATCTAACATAGTTGATGGTACGACTATCTCGTGGAGTCATTATTCGAAAACAAAATAATAAGTTGCAACAAATATTTAAAATACGCTAACAGCAGTATTTTTTGTTTCAACAATTAATTACGGGTCTAAATTAAATTCTCAGTGCACTGAATGTTCATACACAATTTTTGAAATGCGTATTTCCTATGCAAAGTGTTTGCCAATTTTAATTCAAATCTCTCTAAATATCCTGTCTTCAATATTAAAAAGAAAATAGTTCCAGCACAATTCATAAATAATTTTATTATGAGATAAAAAAAGAGGCATATAAACACTACATGTTTGATTCATTGAATGAATAAAACCTTACTAAACGACTGAAGGCACAATGTTTAATGGTAGGATAACTGTAAATAAAAAAAACTTTACTTACCTTATTGTAAATTTTAATGAAATTGTTTTTGAGCAGGCTATTGCCATTGTGTGTGTATGTGTGTGTGTGTATATGCAGTGTCAGACAATTCACACAGTTTTGAAATATTTATTTTTAATAATAAAAAATTCAGAGCTTAAATTTTAAAGTGTTGGTTTGCCCAAACAATTAATCATTACATTAGTAATATTTAGTAATTTGCTATACAAATTCTAAAGTCTAAAAAACAATAGTTAAAAATAATTGAATAATTATTTCTACTTTGGAGGAGGTCGACCCATCAGGGCCTTCTTGGTGTTCTGCTCTGGATGAAGCAAAATAATATAACATTTTGGTGCGAAGATACTCAGTAAAAGCCCATAGCTGGAGGCTAGGATTGCAAAGATTTCCACGGCGTCTGAGTACTTCCCCGGGGAACTGACATAGGCAGGAACGAAGGTGATCCAGACAGCGCAGAAGATGAGCATGCTGAAGGTGATGAACTTGGCCTCGTTAAAGTTGTCTGGTAGTCTTCTAGCTAGGACAGCCAGTAGAAAGCTGATGGCTGCCAGCAGGCCAATGTATCCCAGCAGGCAGCCAAATCCCGCAGTCGAACCAACTGCACACTCATAGACAATCTTGGATTTCTGGTAGCGGCTGTTTTTAAAAGGTGTCGGGGATGCAGTGGTCAGCCATGCGATGCAGATTGCTGCCTGGACCCCGGTGAAGGCCAGCACCGTGCCCCTCTGCTGGGCTGCCCCAAACCACTTCATTACATTACCATCGGGCATTGTTGCTTTGAATGCCATGACCACCACTATAGTCTTCACCAGGATGCAGGAGATGCAGAGCGCGAAGGTGAGCCCAAAAACAACATGCCTCAGCTGGCATGTCCACCGCTGTGGCTGGCCCATGAACAGCAGGGAGCACAGGAAACACAGTGTGAGAGACAGGAGCAACAGAAAGCTCAGCTCTGAGTTGTTGGCCCTCACCATGGGTGTGTTTCTGTGGTGGATGAACACGGAGAGAACGCCTGCACAGGTACATGCTCCTAGCAGTGAGATGACGGTCAGGCAGATTCCCAGAGGCTCCTGGTAAGAAAGGAACTCCACGGCTTTAGGCACACAGTGGTCACGACGTGCATTGGACCAGAAATCATCTGGGCACCTGAAGCACTCGCTGGAGTCTAGAGGAAAAGTGATTGTAGGAATCTTATCAGGAAAAGTTAAATTTTACCAACACAGCAGAAGAACAGTTTCCGTATAATCCCTGGATTGGTAGGAAAAAAAAGATGATGTCTGTGAGAAGATATTGGAATTTCAGGGTCCTATGCTTCAGAAACTTCAGAAATGCTTCATTAAAATGGTTTGCAATCCATTTTTCCAAATACTTTACCCCTATCTCACTAGTACACTCAGACAAAACATAATTCATAATCTCACTTCAACTTTCGGCTCACCTGTCTGGTTGCTAATCTCTCCATCTGCACAGGGCAGGCAGTCAAAGCAGCAGATAGGCTCTCCCCTCCTGGGGGTCCTCCTGGTCCCTGGAGGGCATGGCTCACTGCAAACCGATCTTGGGGCCTGGTAAGTTCAGCACGAGAGCCACAGCATTTAAACACGCAGCAGTATTATTTACATTACGTTATCATGAGCGTCTACTTCACAAATCTTAACATGTTTATACCGGGATGGTCTTAATTTTAGAAGCACATCCTGCCACATGTTTAAAGGAAAAACAAACTCTGTACAAAATAGTTTAAAATAACAGTATGTAAATATGGACAGGTGTGCAGCATAAACTCACTATGCTCTGGAAAAAGATATTTTATAAACCGCAGTGCAATTGTTTTCCCAGACATACCATTGCAGAGCAAGAAAAGCCATACATCACTAAGAATATGAAATTGATCAGACAATGAAAGAAAGGAATCACTGAACAATAAATGGATGTTAATATGTTATTTAAGAATATAAATTATATTCAAGTGAACGGAAATTGGTAACAGGAATAAATACTTCATAAAAACACTATTGAAAAAAACTATTGAAACAAAAGCAAAAATTACTTAAACATAGTTTAAACATACCCAGACACATTGTAAAGCTGTATCAATGAAAGAATTTGCAGCACTGATAATATTGAATTGATCAGACATTGATTCATGATATGAATCATTAAGAGGATACAAATTGCAATACAAATATATATATATATATATTATGTATATATATATAATATCAATGCATAAATAAACTGAATAAATCACAGGAGAATGTATTGAAAGAAAAAAAAACAATTAAAACAAACAATAATGGTTTGTGTTGGGGGTGGACTCACTTTTTTTGATTCAAAATTCCAAAAAATTTTGTCTTCGTCCAGTGTGAGCTTCTCTCTGCCGAGGGCCGATTCATCAAAGCTGCCCACAGTCTTAGTTGTAATCGCCCCGTCTGGAGACCTCTGCCAGTTCAACACGTCGTAAATGGCCAGAGCATCACCGTTCTCGTCAAAGGACACCCTGTCTCCAAAGCGTGTTGTGAAATTCACCCTCTGCAGGTAGTACACCAACTGAGCAGGAGAAAAAAATAAAGGCTGGATTGAGAAAGTAAAATAAACATCCGGGGCATAAAATGAGAGTAATATTGGCTGTGGTGATGGACATTATGTTACATTAATAAAACTGGTGCGCTGCTTTAAATAAAATATTATAACTATCAAAATTTTCAAGGTATAAGGAAACTTTAGTACTGAATCATATCAGTCAGAAAATATTGCACAATAGTCAATGAACACAGCTAATTATAGAGGTTTTCTTATTCTTTTAAATTTTATTACTCTTCTAATTCCAGTGTGAGTGTAAGTATTCTTGTCATGTGTTTTTTGTCTGAGAGTATATTCTTCTTTAGAGAGTATCTGTGTGAGTGTGGTGCTGTCTAACCTGCCAGGGCTGTAATGTCTGCAGCTCAGCACAGGTGTTCCCAGAGAAGGGTCCTCTGCCCGGTTCACAGCTCAGCAGGTCATGGAGGGCATTTGCCAAGGCGTACACTGCTTTGTATACATTGTACGGTGATCTGAGCTCAGATACATCACTGTAGATTGTCTCTGTACCCGCTAGGTCCTCCTGTCCTGTGCAGATTCTGCTGCCATTCTCTTGTGGAGTGGTGGAAGATCCAGACTCAAATCTGCAGCCAAAGATCTCCTCCCAGAATTTGCCTATCATGTTGTTGTCAGGATCTGAGGTGTGGCGGACACCGAGCAGGAATTCCTGCAGCCCAGCGATTTCGCCGCGGCGGATGGCAATTCCCAGTGTGCCGCCTAGGAATGGCAGCAGCTCTGATGTTTGAAAGACGGCTGCGGTTGTCCAGGCCTCGCTGGCAATCCACTGCCGCCCTGTCACATTCTGCCGGACAATTTCCTCTGTTAGGGGCAAAATATAAGCCCCAGTAGAGAAGATGATAATGACCCGTGCTGTGGACTGCTGGATGGTGGCTATTATCCGCTGGATCTCGGCTGAGATATTGACTCTGGGAAGGATCTCAGTGTAAGCCACACAGCCAAAGAGGCTTATCTCTTCATGAAAGGAGCGGGCCGCATGCAATCCGTAGTCGTCATTACTAACCACTAGGCCAACCCAGGTCCATTGGAACCGCTGCAGAATCTGAACCATGGCTTTGACCTGGAAGGCATCGCTGGGGATTGTTCTGAAGAAAGATGGATACTCCTGTCTGTTGCTAAGGCAGGAACAGGTGGCATCGTAGCTCACCTGTGAGAGGGGAGGAGAGAATTCACAATGAAGCTGCATGGAAAAATTTGCACAGATACTCACAGGGAAGTGACAAGAGAAAAAATGACTGAATTCTTGCAAAGACCTTGCATTCACAGGATTGATCAATGATTCGAAAAACCTCTAAGAATTTCAGTTTTGACAATGGAAGCCACCCTGGTCCTCTGCCAGTTTTAAACTGTGACCCTCCATGGCATGTCTGCCAAGTCCAGGGGCCGTACCAAAGGCATGCGGAACAAGCCCAGCATTCTGGATATAGCGATGGAATGAGTGGACCCTGGATCTCCCACAATGCCCAGAATTGGTGGTGGTCCAGTGCAGTTCAAGTCGGAGAAGAATTCACTCGTCCCACTGGCAAGAACTGTGGCTGCCCGGAATGCCACACTCAACTTCACACAGTTGTCGTAGATACGGTAACCCAGGGTAATGTTTGGCAGAAAATTGGGGTTGTCATTGAGTTCTTCAATGGCATAGGCCATGGTCTGTACTGACCTGAACGCAGCCAAGTCAAATCTGACGTATGAAAGGAAAAAAAATGTAATTATTCAAACCATATATTTTGAACAATTTAAAAATAAATTATCCAAATTAAATATAATTCATTTGCAACTAAAATATTAAAATGAGATAACCATGAAAATTTTTTGTTAAAATTCTGAGCAGTTTTAGCAGTCTCCCTTAGTCATGTTTTTTGAAGTGCCCATACTATTACTCATTTTAGCTCTTATTAGTGTTCTTGTACTCACCGCTCACACCTCAGTTGTTCTGGCTCTGATGTAAAAGACAGCTCGGGATAAATTGTAATGTAGTGCACCTCGAACAACCCCCCAAAAATCACGTCCCCGTCCCGGCTCAACCCGTTCAGGCGGAAGCGCTCCCGTAGCCGGCAGGTGTGCTCTTGTGAGGCTGCCGGGGTGGAGGGGCTGCCCTCGGCTGCTGCCATGAGCAGGGCAAAATTCAGACACCAGCACAGACACAGGGGGCTCCACATGGCTGCTGCTGTATCACCTCGCTGGCCTGAGCCTCTCGGTTTTGAAGCAACTACAGGGCTGGCCTCCCCAGAGACTAGTGTGATTGTTAAGCCGCTCCCTGGGCTCTTCTGGGAGTTTTTGCTTTGAATACAGAAAATAAGTTATTTTTAAATCCCTTAGCCTGTCATTCCTACCCAAAGATATAATATTTAAAAATAATTCAGGTTCCATTCAGATATTTTGCAAAATAAAACAGAAATCTAAGGAAATTGTTTCAATTTTTTAAGAATCATAGTTCAGTTTTAACGTAAACTATTTTTTTAGACAAAATTACTTATTTACCAAAAATGTATGGGCATCAGGGTTCTTGAGTACCCCAATCTCTGTTTCTTAACTGACTTGGGGTTTGGTGGCCCTTCTTGTATAATCATTGGCCAGCCAAAAGCGGTCACCGGCCAGGTCAAGAGCAGTATAACTGCAGCTTAGTCTGATGGAAGACTGATTATGGTCTGATTTCTTGACATTGTGTCTCCTGATGCTGGGAGCCATGCTATTTCCCCACTGACCTGCCTCCAGATGGCAGTCATGAGCCTCTGGTGAGAATCCCAATTACACTCTTACCTCTACTTAGGCACAAACTGATGTGAAGCAGCAAGTGGTAGTCTATGCAGAAAGACCAGCTTTTTCTCATTGCCATTATGAAAATACTGAAAAAATACATCGATATATCAACAATGCATCACCAGTCCATACAGTTTTAACTTTGGTTTACAATTTAGATTCTAAATTAATATTAAAAAGACCCACATCTCCATACAAAAAGAACATCGCTCCATAAAATGAACAATGCTCAAATGTGTGTATAAGTGAATGTGTACTGTATTAGTGCATTCATTTTTGTTAGGTGCTGGTACATTTTTGCCATCAAAACCGAACTGAAAAATTAATCATATTACATTAACTATTGTTGTTTGTATTATACACTATAGAAGAATACAGTTTTATTTCTGTTTATACACCTGACTTACTGGTCTCAGCATGGCAGCCAGCTCCCACTGCTCCAAACCCTGGGAGCTCAAACCTGGCCAGCCTGTACAAGCCCAATTTCTTCCAGCTCTGGTGACTGGGACGCACCGGGATCCAACCGTGGGGTGCCTCGCAGATGCCATCATCACCTTAGTCATTGACCATTATGTCTGTGCCCTGCTCTGGGCCTGAGGCAATACATGTCATGTTTTACTCATCTGCAAAACCGAGCCACTGAAGCAATGTGGTCTTTGAAGGACAGATAATTGTCCAGAGTGACTCCCAGATCCTTGACTGTATGGCTTGACATGACTGACGCCTTCCACTGAGATGCAGACATCCTGGAAAGGAATGTGTTTGGCTGGGAGATACAGAAGTTCCATTTTGGCCATGTTAACTCTGTTGTGCATAGTAATGTTGATAACGTCTGCTGTCATATATTTATTTTTAAGTATTTATTTCTTGCAAATTAATCTTAAACTGGAAAGTGAATATATGCAGAACTTACAAACACGTAATATGTAAAGATGTAGGAAGGATTAAAAACCTCTATCAAAAGTATAAAGGTTTTCAGTAAGGCCCAAGCCACTTCACTTATTCCCCCCGACCCTATGACTGTGGGATCAACCTTCTTCCGGGCACTACACCACCCCAGGGATGACAGTACTCTCTGTCGGGTCCAGAGACTTAGGCTATGGAAACCTACACCGAGGACGCCCTAGCTGCAGGGTGTATTCGTCCTTCTTCTTTGTGGAGAAAATGAACAAAACCCAGAACCCATGGATCGACTTTGGGGTCTCAATGACATCACTGTTAAGAACCGCAACCAATAACCAGACATCCCCTCGGCCTTCGAGCTGCTTGGGGGGGGGCACAATTTACTCCGAGTAAATAAACCTGCAGAACACCTACCACCTGGTGCAGATACAGGAAGGGGACAGTGGAAGACTGCCTTCAACACTGCCAGCGATCACTCTGAATAGCTGGTCATGCCATTTAGTTTTACCAATGCTCCAGCTGTGTTCCATGTCCTGGTTTACTGACGTTCTCTGCAACATGTTGAACTGGTTCGCCTTTGTCTACCTCAATGACATCCTCGTTTTCTCCCACTCAGCCCAAGAAGTCCTCCTGCCCTTCCTGGAGAACCAGCTTTTTGTGAAAGTGGAGAAGTCTAAAATCCATCACTCCACCATTCCCTTCCTTAGTTACATCATCGCTGCGAGGAATGTACAGATGGATCCCAGTAGGAGCAGTGGTGAATTGGCCCAAGCCTACATCCAGAGTGCAGCTGCAACGTTTCCTGGGATTTGCCAATTTCTACATTGCAAAGCAATTAGCTTTCTCTGTTGTTCTCCAGCAGATTTAAAACTTCTATGTTGGCAAACACCACGTAATCCAAGAGTTTTACAGCTAAGAGGAATCATTTTAATCGGCGACATGATTTTCCCATAACGGGACAGCTCTCTTTCAAGCAACAAATTACTAATAAATGGGGGAATATTAGATAAGATCACTTTGGTAAGAGGCGTGGACAATGGTGTTACAGTGTGGTGGACGCCTAACAGTGGCCCACACAGAGAACTGACCTTTACACACATCTCAATGCTTTTGTTTCTTAGGTCATATCAACTTTATTAACTTTGATTAACCGAAATGTGGTTTGTTAGTTTAAGTTCAGCTTTTACCTTTTGTTTTGTAGCATGGCCGCCGTGTCTCAGTAAAGGATATCTGGCTGGAAACCAGGTGCCTAAATAGAGATCCACGTTGGTTGGGAATCTATCAACCAAATCTGGAGTGTGGGGGAATCCATGGTGATGGCTTTCTTCAGTGTTTGTGAAACTGTTTAGGCAAAGTGTTGTAATGTTTACATGTAAAGTGATAACTATATAATCTTATGTTAATGAAGGGATTTGTTTGTTTGTATACAGTTGCACTCTGTTGGACTGTGAAGCAGCCCTGTGACCGCTCCCCATTAACAAAAGGGGCAGCCCGGCCTTATAAATAGGTGGTGAGAGCTGTAGAGGGGAGAGAAGGAATGAATGTCCTAGTATGGTGACCGCTGTACCGGTGAGGCTTAGGATAGTTCTGAATCATGTTAGTTATTTTATTTTCACGATTCCCGGTTTATTTTGCTTTATTAATGTGTGTAACCTGTTAATTTAAGTAATAAACCCTTAATTATTTTGCACCCCACTCAGTTTCTTGTGTGCCTTCTTGGTCATCCTTTACATACCGTTACCAAAGAACAAGAGAGAGATAGAAAGAGAGGGAGAGATGCATAATATGAAAGCATTATTGAATTGAATTTAATTGAGAGATATGTTTCTGTCCACAATACTGGTGAGAAATTGTTTAACAACAAAAGGTCAATTATTTGGCAAGTATAAGATCAATCAATCAATCAGTCAATCAATCAATCAATTTTTTTTTTATACAGCACTTTTCACAGGTTTAATAATTTCATAATATTATTTTCACAGCAATAATAATAATAATTTTGTTATTATCTTTTGTATATGGAAATTCACAAACAAGGACGACAAGTAAAATAACAATAAAACATCATACATCTCAACATAAAAGATCAAGGGAATGCCAATTTATAAAATGGGTACTCGAAGGAGTTTTACCCATCAGGGCTTCCTTATATTCTTTCTATTGATGTAGCAAAATGACATAGTACGTCCCTGAGGAGCTGACTTTGGTGGGGTTTAAGATGATCCAGGCAACGAAGAAGATGAGCATGCTGTAGGTGATGAACTTGGCCTTGTTGATGTTGTCGTGTATTCTCCAGGTAGGGAAGTATTGTGTCATTGTCCACAAACCCCGTAGTGAGACACAAGAGAGAAGTTGCAAAACAAACTGACGTTAGAGCATGAGTTCCATCCTCAAAAAACATAATGCCTTGGACTGAGACGTCAACAATGTTAAAGATACGTCAAAGCAGACATTAGGAGTGATGACGCTCAAATGATGTCAAGAGCATTAAGGATGGCGTAGGCACTGAGGCCTGAAAGAGTCAACAAGGTCATAGAGCAGTTTGCAGTAACTCCATGGATAAAAAGGGGATAGCATTAGTCAAAGGCTTATCCAAATTATAGTGACCCAGCTGCACTGTAACCTTAACTCACTATAACTCACGCTCATGTGGAGAAAAGCTCAAGATTTTCTAACATCACTAAAACAAGAGCAAAACCTAATTTTTTAAAGTAAAAACCAAGAAGAAGAGCTGGTTCGCTACACTTTGGAAGCACACAAAGCAGCCAGGGCCAAGAACCTGTCTGTCTCATAAAATATCAAGCAGCTACAAGGGAAAAATGAAGGCAATCAAATGAAAGGCTTTTAGTGAATTTTCAATTATAACAAATGGTAAGGATGGAAAACTAGTAGTCAAACGGAAAGGAAAATCTGAAGGAAAATAACCAAAATCTGATCCTATTCGTATACCTTCATAAATGGCCAGGGTAAGACACTCTTGTTATGTCTGTACACTGAGTTAGCAGTGATACATCATTCCACTATAGCAGTGTTTGATTGTGTTATGTTTGTTGCATTAGCTCTAGTGACACATTATTGTTTTGTCTGGTTCCGACAAGCTAGTAAAAGCTAACATAGTTGATGGTAAGACTCTCATGGAGTCTTTGGTGTCATTGTTCCTAACACAACAACTGCACCAACTGAGCAGGAGGCAAATAAAGGTTGGATTAGAAACCAGAAGGCATGAGGGAAATAAACTGATCATACTTGAACCCAGAATAGTAAATCTGACAGAAAAAAAACAAGGGTTAGGTTATACTTTCAAACCATAATTTGAACTATGGGCATTAAATACAAATGTACTCAAATAAAGTTTAAAAAAATAAATTTCAACAAATATTAAAATATTTAAACTACATAGCAGCTAGTTGTGTTTGAATGATGAATTATGGCTGTAATTATTTAAATTCTCAGTGAACTGAATTATCATACACAATTTTGAAATGTGTATTTCCTCTGTTTGCCAATTTCAATTAAAAATCTCTCTAAATATCCTGTCTTCAAGAAAAAAAGAAAATAGTTCAAACACTATTCATAAATAGGGAAATATTAATATGAGATACAAATAAAGGCATATATTTCATTTTTGAGTCATTGAATGAACAAAACCTTATTAAACAACTGAAGGTACAATGTTTCATGGCAGGATAAATGTATACTAAAAACCTTATTGTAAAAAAAACAAAAAAAAACAACCTTATTGTAAATTTTATTGAAATAATGTGAAAACTATGTTTATAAGCAGGCTTCGGCCATTATGCGTGTGGGTGTGTGTTTGTGTGTGTACGCAGAGACAGACAATTCACACAGTTTTTAAATATTTATTTTCAATAATAAAAAATTCAGAGCTTAAATTTTAAAGCGTTGGTCTGCCCAAACAAATAATCATTAAATTTTGTAATACAGTAGGGCCGCCATATCACCAAGGGATAGGTTCCAAGCCCCCCAGCGGATCCCTGAAACGGTGGATAGCAGCGGACACTATATACTGTACATGCTGTACATAGCTATGATAAAGTTTCATTAATAAATTAGGCATAATAAGACATTAACAACCATAACTAATAATAAAATAGAACAATTATCTGATCTGATAACCGAGACGGCTATTAAGTGACTAATGGCTTGGTAGGGTATACAACATGGATACGCTGGACAAAGGGATGATTTATGACCCGGGCGCGACTGCATGAAATTTCATCATGTTACTCAAGACAGCGCACAATTTAAATTATGAAAGTTTACTGTATTTCTGGAATTTTCTATTAAATTATTTCGGATCGCGGTCTGTAACTGAAACAGCGGATACAGGGGTTTTACTGTCTAAAAAAGTCTAAAAAATAGTTCAATAGT
>JAOYSI010074290.1:0-18724 GCA_025775065.1 Hiodon alosoides | reverse complement strand
CTGAGCTGTAGAACCAGCAGTCCTGTATATCAAGCTGGGACCTCTTCTCCCCGTATGGCTTGGTACCAACAGAAAGGTGGAGCAGCTCCTAAACGCCTGATTTATTATTCGAGTTCCCGAAACTCTGGGACTCCAGCTCGGTTCAGTGGCAGTGGATCTGGGTCTGACTTCACTCTGACCATCAGTGGTGGGTAACAATGGATGGAAGTTATTTATATTTATTTTAATTCAAATGGATTTCAGAAATCCCAAATTAAGACCATTTGAAAGTAGTAATGTATTTGTGATTGGTTCAGCTCTACCAGTCTGTCTTTCACATCGTTCAAATTACACAGACCATTTTCATTACTATAATTATATCACCATATGGTAGAGTTTTTTATATCACCACATCAGAAAGGCTTATCAGCTATATACACCTACCCTCACTCTGAAAAGTCAAGAACAGACACTAACCTCTCTGGAGTTTAACAGCTTCTAGCATTATTTTATCATTTAACAGATATTTCACAGGAAAACATCATGTTTACTTTGGTATAACTGCAAAGTTAGCTGTTAGTTCATTCACTTTCCAAGATCGCATTTTAAATACACGGTCACAGTGCATCCAGAAAACCAGTCCATCACAAATACAGCCACACACAGACGGTCGATTTCACAGTCACCAATCCACCTCACTCACAAGTCGCTGGACAGAGGGAGGACACTGGAGCATCCGGAGGAAGCCCACACATGGGGGAGAACGTGTTAACTCCACATGATGACCGAGCCAGACTCGAACCCGGTACCCTAATGCTGTTAAACAACAATGGTAACTGACGAGTAAGCATGGTACTCCAACAGCCGACAGTATCTTTCAGAACAACTAGATGTCAGAGTACAATTGTATTTCTTACATATGCATGCCCTCAAACAAAGCCTGGGGGGTTAACAGGGCTAGAGTTAGGCAGTACTTTTTAGTAAATTTTATCTGATATATTTTCTGCCTCATGGCATTCTGAAATGAGCACTGATGTGAATAGAAATGTTTGCTGGGTTAAGGGCACCCCTCTTTAAACAGCTAAATCAGCTCAGTTTATATTATCAAGAACCATATTACAATCTATTAAAAAGTCAAATAATGAGAACATTTCTAGATGAAGACACTTCCGTGTAGAGATGTGTGGCACTAACTCACACTTTGAGGAACAACAATCTAAATAGATAAGGACACAAGATCCACCAATGCTGTTTGTGATGTCTTTAAAACTCTGGATCTTTCTACTGACCTGTTGAGGTTTGCCCAGCAGCAGATTTGTGTTTTTCGGTAAAGCCTATGTCAGGGTGCTGGAGAAGAGACTGTGTCCGATATTTGAACCTCAGACTCAGGAGGAACAACGTGGATTCCCTCCGGGCCGTGGAACAACGGACCTGCTCTTTGCACTCTCACAGACATTTGAGGGGGCATGGGAATATGCTAATCCAGTCTACGTGTGTTTTGTGGACTTGGAAAAGGCATACGACCGTGTTCCCTGGGGTGTCGTGTGGGAGGTGTTGTGGGAGTATGGGGTGCCGCTTATGCGTGCCATCCAGTCCTTTTACTCCCAGAGTGAGAGCTGTGTCCGTATTCTCGGTGTTAAGTAGGAAACGTTCAAGGTGGGTGTTGGACTCCGCCAAGGGTGCGTCTCGTCTCCACTCCTGTTTGTGATTTTGATGGACAGGATATCAAGGCGCAGCCGAGGCAGGGAGAGTATCCAGTTTGGGGGCTTGGAGGTGGCATCGCTGCTGTTTGCAGATGATGTTGTGCTGCTTGCCCCATTTGACTGTGGACTCCGACACGCACTCGAGTGTAGTACAAATGTGGGATAGGAAGTAGTCGGTTGTGTAATAAATCATGAACTCAATGGAATTTAAAGGACAAAGCCCATTCAGGAAACTAGAATGAAGTATGTTCAAAACTTTCTCTTTTTCTCTTTTCTTTGTACTTTATTTATTTTTTGTAGCCTGGCATAAATCCCCAGTGTCTCCCTTTATAATAAGACATGTTCCAACCCTTTAGAAAATGTATACATTAAATGCAGTTACTCAATACATGTGTTTATATTTTTTAGTCAAACAAACACACAGGCAAGCATGCCATGGGACTATCCATGTTAATCTACTGCTCCTCAGCCATTAAATCCACAGCAGCACAAAGGTTTCCCCTGCTCTGCTAAGACACAAGTATCTGTTACACCATTTGCACGCCGAAGGGAACTTTTCATTGGCCAAAGCCTACATGCTTCAGTGCTCCAGCAGGGTTTATATTCCTCAGAGTTTAACACAACTGAAGATTTATTTTGCTGCGAGATACGCAGCAATAATGATTTTCTTCACCTTCATCGCCCTGGCACTTGCTTTCTGCACACAGGGTACCTGATTCTACTTTAAACTGCGTTTCATGGGAATCAATCAGAAATGAGAAACTGGGATGTGATATCATTTTTGAAACCCGTTTTGTGTTTTTAACTTCTGTTGAAAAAGACCAAGTTGTACTTTTTTCAGAATCCAGAGGACAGGTCACCGTGTCTCAGACTCCATTGGTGAAAGCTGTTCACCCAGGACAACCATTCACAGTAGAATGTAAAGTTAGTAGATCAGTGCTGACTGGTTGTTACTGCTCCGGTTGCCCCTGTGTATTCTGGTACCAACAGAAACAAAGTGAAGCTCCCAAGCTCCTTATCTATGCAGGAAGCAGACTCATCTCTGGGACTCCAGCTCGGTTCAGTGGCAGTGGATCTGGATCTGACATCAGTGGAGTCCAGGCTGAAGATGCAGGAGATTACTACTGTCAGAGTTACCACTGTGGTCCAGTGTTCACACACTGTTAGAGAGCCGTACAAAAACCTCCCTCAGTCAGACTGCACAGTGACTGCTCTGCTGCAGCTGGGACTGCAGGTGCGTAGGGGGAAGGCAGTGATACTGAGCAAAATCTAAAACTTGAAATCACTCTAAATCTCACAAACTTATTTATCACTTAAATATTATAATAATGTAATATCTGTTTAGTTCAATAGGAATTAATTCAAGAAATAAAACTTTAAAGACCTTCTCATTTAAATAATGAGGAGTATCGACTTGGTAATACTTGGTTTAACTCCAGTGTGTACTTAGCCATTCTGTTTACACAAATTAACACGGGACTTAGTTATAAATATGATTATATCACCACATGGCTGAATTATACTTTTATCAAACAGAAAGGTTTGTCATCTTTAAAACCCTTGTGTCCTCATTCTGGAATCTTTAAAGACCCAAAACTGGGGACTGATCTTACTCTGTAATGTCTGGGTACATTTTTAGGATTATTTTCCATTGTGTTTCAATTGTGGCGCTGATGGCGGATGTGCCGACAAACATCGTAAACAACAAACAAACAAACTCACCACTGAAGCAGAGAACATGCAGGACGAGTCAGCACCATGGACAGCGGTCGGCCTCGGCTACACAAACCTGGGGAGAACACAATCAGCTGCCGGGCACATGAACACAGTGGCCTCATCACGGGGTAAGAGAAAATGCGTGCATTAAAAGCCCTAGGGAGACAAAGAGAGTGAGAGAGATAGAGCTAACACACTCCCAGACTCAGGCTTTTGATTGGTCCTTTCTTCCCTGAGCTCCGCCTCCCTCGACACGGAATAAGAAGACTCTCAGCGTGGCACACACCCCAATGACAGGACTCCACACTCCACACATCCCAAAGCCTGGCTGATATCTGCCTCCCCGCCAGGCCTAAAATTCCCTGGACAACCTTGTGGATTCTGGAGGATTACAGGTTTTCCTTTCATATATTTTCCCCTTCCTACCCAAAGAGAAACATTTCAACAATTTTGTGTAGTTTCTATTCTGTATTTTCTGTTCTTATGAAAATAAAAAGCAGATGAATTGAAAGCCATGTCCGTATCACGCGAGGGCATGCTGGTTCTGGGAGTAGCAGGAGACTGGGGCATTGGGAGAGGGTTTCCACCATTTATTGGGCATAAAAAAAAACTTGACATCATTCAACAAAAGAAAAACTGTAGATACAAACAAAAACCTAGCAGGGTAAACCATAAACTGCATCACTTGCTAACACAATCCAGCCTCTCCCCCCATTCTTCTTCTGTTTATCGGCAGATCGCACCCGTACATTATCGCCACCTGCTGACAGCTTGGATCAGAAACTCAAAACTACTCTATTCCTCCAATAACAGTGCTCTTTCATCGTGATAATTACTACGGTGTCCATGCTCCACTGTTTCAGTTTGTCCACGCCATTCACACAGCCCTGTTGGATGTTTAGATATTTATATTTTTTTTGTATATTAAGTTTTAAGCAAAAACAAACGATGTTGGGTTCACATCCATATTTAACAGAAAACACATATGGGTTCTCTAGGGGTCGTTAAACTCATTAACTAGGGTAGGTGTAGCACGCCGACGTGCTTGGTTCGGGAATAATCGGTAGAAACACTTCCGGGTTCCTCCGGCTTCCGCCGGCTTTATTTAATCGAATAGAAAATAAACAATAATAACTCTTCAGGGCTCCCCCTCACGGGTTCACCCCAAACACAATAAACTAAAATAACAACCAAAATAACAACTAACAAAATAGCGCTATGATCAATCTTTAACTCGCTACTAAGTGTCCGCATTAACTCCTCCGCGTCCACTCGCTCGTTCGCCTTCTCTCTCGCCGCCCTCTTTCGTCCGTTTCTCGCCCGGCTCTTCTGCCAACTCCAGCACCTACTGAGGGATCACAGGTCGTTAAACGTTGTTTGTAATTAGCCTGATCCTCAGACGGTGCTGATGGGCGTGCCCGGGCCTCTCCCGTGCGTGTATTCGAGACGGACGCGTGGCACAGTAGGGAAGCGAAATAAAACTCAAAAGTAATGTTTGAGTCAAGCTGCAGTTTTTGCATCATACCTCAACTAATAATTTTAATCTATTTTAATCAAAGTACAAAAAAACTAAATCAAACATTAGTGCCTCATAATCAAGTATTTGAGTTCCAAGTTATTAAAACTGTTAACACAACCAAAAACGACTTTAGAAAATAGCTAAATTAATTACTTTCATTGCCTATAAACTCCTCATCAAAATCTAATATCGTTATCAAATCATGTCTGAAGATTTTCCGTAAAACGTTTCAGTATCAGAATGTATTGCAAACCCCTTTTACCATTTATTTTCCTCCATATGTAAGCTATTTACATTTTTGAAAGATATATATAGTGAAATACTGTATTTTATGATACAGTAGATATAGAGTAGAGAGAAAAGAACCGTTTACTGAGAAGTGGTTACTTACCTGTTCTCAGTAGTAAATGTATGAATAAAGGAGGTCACAGTGAAGCGGCTCCAACAGACCTGCACCCACTGCCCAGCATCCCTCAGGCTCAGCCCCCACTTACAGGAACCAACTACATACATACATACATACATACATACCATCTTAAAACTACTGTAGCATGGATTTCATATTAAAATTATTGTAAAATGAATTTCATATTAAATCTCATGTAACATGGATGGCATGTTCACACTGCTGCAGTAGTACAGTAGATTTTGTAATGAAAATATTGCTGAGCGTATAGATGTGTGTTAAATGGGACTGAAATGAGATGAAGTGAGAGAAAAAAAAACTGTAAAAGACAAGAGAAGGCGCTGTATTGCACTATACATATAATACGTTACTGTGCATCCTGGCTCTGTCCAATCACAACCCACAGCACAAGCCTGGGTTCACAGCACTTGGTAAAGTCTTCTATTTTTACAGTTTCTTACTGGCTTTAATAAAATTCCAGAAGCTATTTGTACAATTCTCAGAACAGTTATCAAAAACATCAAAACCACCCACTCAATTAGTAAAAGAGTCACAGTACCAAAACTAACTTCCCAAGCTATATTGTATTATACATATAGCACAACCAAATACTGGTATAATTTCAGCTTTCTTGTATTCAAGCAAAAGAAACTGCCCCCAGATTTTACCGAACACACATATGGGTTCCCTAGGGGAAAACTCAAAAAATCAAACATCGTTTCCCCATTTGATTTTCAAACAAAGTTCTTCCATGTTATCAAAAAAAAAAAAAACTTGACATTACCACAATACGCACAAACAGAATGAAACCATTAGTTACTGAATTGTTGTCTTTCACACAAAGAAATTCATTTGTTTGTGTTTTTGGAGTTAAGTAACAGTACTACTGAATATTACACATTAAATCACAGTTGACCAAAGAAGGAACAAAGAAATGTTTACTTACCTATAACCTTATCCATCATTCATCATTTAATTTCTATTTCTTTGATATTACAGCAAGTGCCTTCCTTGGCTGTGCATCCTGGGAAAATAACCTGTGCTAGGCCTTCACAGGCCTCTGAGCTCTGCAGCGGTCTTTAGCAAGCCTCTGTTATATCTTCACAGGACTCTTCCATGGCCTGGAGAAGTGCAGCTCTTTTCAGAAATAACAGAAGCTGTGTTGTAGGGACCCACAATGACATTCCCTTACTTGGCTGTACATATGATCACACATTGTGGCATGACATTTATCCCACTTTTTAGGACTCAATCCAGCCTTGCTACGTAAATGTTCTTGGGTTGAGTACGGCTGGTACCACTACCACTACCCTCAGGGAGTAGAAATGGTTCAGTTAGTGATGACAGTAGTAACATTACACATTTCAAAATACAGAAATATTCAGTAAATCAAATAAGGTAGGCACATAGACAGACAGTTTTCCAGTGTCACTCTGTAGATCTGCTTCATTTGGACTGCAGTCCTTTCCAGGACACGGTCAATCCTGGATTAATGTTTGGGAAACTCACTGTCCTGAATGACTCAAAAAGCATTGTCCCATATTTACTATTGTGGTTACATGAGCCATCATGAAAGTAGTGTGGCAAACCCGGGGCGTACGGACGGCAGATGCGGCAGAAGCCGCTCCCCCCTCAAGCTCGGGGGCAGGTTCTTGAGGGGCGGTACGTTCCCTCCCCAGCAATCACCGGCACAGCTGACACGCATCGGCTGATTGGGGAGGGAAAGAACAAAAAGCAGGCATACACAAGGAGAAGATG
This sequence comes from Hiodon alosoides, assembly GCA_025775065.1. Classification (NCBI taxonomy): domain Eukaryota; kingdom Metazoa; phylum Chordata; class Actinopteri; order Hiodontiformes; family Hiodontidae; genus Hiodon; species Hiodon alosoides. Next base: position 11,643 of record JAOYSI010074290.1, on the reverse strand, counting down.
TCGGCGCCGGAGAGGCTACAAACGCAAATCGAATGCAGGTAGCGCGGGTCGAGGGTAAAACGCTGTGCTCTCGGTTTCAGCTCCAGCTGGTGACTGGAGTGTGAGGCCCCGCAGATTCCCTCGAAGAAGTAGGATGAGATTCGTAGTTATTTTATGCCCCGATCCGGGAGGAATTTCCTTTGGGTTTTTCGTTTCCTTATACCCCGAACCGGGAAGACTTTTTGTGTTGAGTTTATACGGCCGAATTAAAAGCTGCGCTCGTTTTACGAGCTAACCAGAACATTCTCTGTGTGCAGTTCTCTCTCTGTTGCGTGCGGCGCAGCCAGTTCGCCCCGTGGTTGTCACAGTAGTCTCCGATCCTTTCTAAAAATAAATGGGAACAAATTTGTATTTGGCTGAGCCCTTTCTTCTGGTTAAACGACGACGGATGACTTAACCAAACCAAACCAAACCAAACCATAAAAATTGTGTGCACAAAGGAGAATTTACTAGACAGAGACACCAAGGTGAAACTGACGAGACTTCACAAAGAGTGAGGGGCTTATATCTGGAACAGGATACTAAGTTGGAAGGTGCAGGGCAAGTGGGAGCAGAGGGTGATTGAACTAGTGCATATTGGCTTTAGGAATGTTAAATGAATGATTAGTGGAAACGAGTTGGGAAAAGTGACTGATAATATCTAGCGAGGAACTGGAGCAGTGTTGTTAACTGTGACAATGGAATCAAATAGATATTTAAATAATTTCTGGATATGGCATGGTATATAATTCTCAGAAATGCACACTTACTTCTAACGTCGAGTGTCATTCCTCAGTCAAAAGTGTACCACAGTCACTACTAGTGTTCAAGCAAAAATTAAGTTTTTAAACTACAGCTGCTGAATCCACATCCTGCAACATTTTATGAGTTAAAGAAATCAATCAATAAATGTATTTTTATAAATCTCTTTTCACATGTTTCCATGTCACAAAGACGCTTTACATACAGAAAAATAAATATTTCCCAGGCCTGACCCCCCAAAAGCATGCCAGTGGCAACAGTGGCAAGGGAAAACTCCCTAGGCTGGCAGGAAGAAACAGGAGAGTAACCCGGCTTAAAGGGGGAGCCCATCCTCCGCTGGCCAGCACTAGGAGCTGAATTAAAGAATCTAATATCCATAGTGTGTGATGCTCTCCAGTAGAGGAGTTCCAAAACATTGTAATATCTGGTGGAGAGGGATGGGAGCCCAGATAGTTGGAGTACAGTCTAATGGTCCACTGGTTGCTGTGGTGGAAGTGATGCAGTCCTGCAGGATGCCTCACGTGATTGCTCGAAAGAGAGAAATGGTGCATTGTTAATGAATACCTATGGAAGCAGGATGATTTCAAGTTAAGTAATTTGAACATTTTAAAAGTGAAACTTTGTGAGTGGTCACAGCTACATATATCTATGGCAGCATACAAAGATGGTGAGTGCCGGGAACAACCCATGACCATGAAGGTGGTCCGAACCCACCCCGCCCCACTAAAGGCAGAACCCAGCCAACTAGGGTGAACCACAAGTGATGGTGCGACAGCAGTAATGGTTCTTATCACCAAACATGTCTAATAGCCACAGTCCCTTCACTGTCACAGTCAATATCTGACTTTATTCCGAAGGCATGGACAATGTGTTTATTTTATTCCAGGCAGAAGCACGCGTCCAAACCAAACTTCTAAAACCCATCTGCGTCCCTACATGTTTAAGTAAAAAAATTTGACCGTAGGACCCTGGATGAGCTTTTGTATCGACATCAACGACTGAAGCGGATGAAATTGGACGACTACAGGAAAAGTCAGCTGATATGAAGTCGGGTGATGCTCATTCATGACCGTTTCTTTTGATGGATTTACTGTGAATTATTACTTTGATTGATTGCAGATTTTGAAGGACTACAAACCTGCATGTGCAAACAAAGAGGATTCACCGCATACAAACGTCAAAGTCTTCACCTTACTTGGAACTGAGGTATGAAAGCGCTTTTTCTTGAACTTGAGTATAATGGCCATATATAAACATTGTGCACACAAAACAAACAAACACAAATCCAATGTGCATTGGTGGTAAAAAAAAAAAAAAGGGATGTTTGTGAAACTAAGAACTGTTTTATCATTTGAAATGCTTATGGTTTGCCCATGTTCACAGTGTTTAAGGTGGTGTTTATGATGCAAAATATGCAGTGAGTATTTAAAGGTTTAAAATGGCGGATGAAAATGAGTTTCATGCTTCTGAAATTGAGCATGATGGGGCAGAGGGTGAAAATGTTGAATTGTCTGTACGAAGACGAGAGGTTAAGCTTACTGCAAAAGGATTAATGGCAAAACTCGATATTTTACGAAACCAAAGAAAGTCCAAATTTGATAAAGCATCCCAACCGAAAAAGACAATGCAAGAATTAATGGGTAACAGAGAATATGAAAATGAGGTCAAAAGTATGTTTGAACAGTTTGAAACACAATGCAAAGAAGCAAAAGAAGCACACAAGTTTGTTTTATTGCCTGATGAAGAGAAAGACAGGCATGGAATATGGTTCAAAGCAAAAATTATATGGGTTGTGGAATTCAGGTAAATAAATGTGGTAAATAAATGGTTGGAGAAGCTACAAGAGGAACGTGATCATGCTGCCAGCGAAATTGAACCCAATAATAACGTTTCGAATGTTGAAACACAGGTCAGCAGTCGCACTTCAAGCCACAAAAGTAGCCGCCACAGTTCACGTTCCAGCAAATCGAATGCCTCTGTGCTACTTGCACGCATTCAGCTTGAAGCGGAAAAAGACGCTCTTGTCTTTAAAGAGTATTTAAAAGCTAAGCATGATCTTGAGCAACAGTTGGAAATGTTACAGAAGCATGAGGAACAAATGGATATTGATGCGAAAATCACAGCCTCCAATGCAAAGCTATATGTGCTCAGGACTTTTGAACAACAAGCAAACAGCATTGCAACGGATGGGATGGACCCCTATGTCAGCAAACAAGAAAAATTAGCATCTGCATTTTTTCATCCAGAAGCTGAGACACAGCCAAGGACTACTTTGCAAAGCAGCATAGATGTTACCTCACAACCTACATCTCATAATTTTCAGCAACATGCATCTTCAAGACCCAGAATAACTGCTTCAGTAGAAGATGGAAGGTTTGATTTAAAAAAAAGTATGCTTCAAAAACATCAAGAAATAAGAGTTAATACAGCAGCAAAGGTCTCAACATTTGCCACCATGTGAGATTCCAGTGTTTGAAGGGGATCCATTGCAATTTAGTTTGTTCACCAAAGCTTTTAAACATTGTGTGGAGGAAAAAACTATTTTGTTTATATTTATTTTGAAAAAAAATTATTACGAATGTTTCTCAAACAAGTATCTTGTCCTCCTCACACTCCCGTCACCGGCTGGATCTGAAACCGAGAGCACAGCGTTTTACCCTCGACCCGCGCTACCTGCATTCGATTTGCGTTTGTAGCCTCTCCGGCGCCGACATCTTCTCCTTGTGTATGCCTGCTTTTTGTTCTTTCCCTCCCCAATCAGCCGATGCGTGTCAGCTGTGCCGGTGATTGCTGGGGAGGGAACGTACCGCCCCTCAAGAACCTGCCCCCGAGCTTGAGGGGGGAGCGGCTTCTGCTGCATCTGCCGTCCGTAAGCCCTGGGGTTTCCACAAAAAGTACTGGGTAGACATACAGAAGTTTCACAGTTTCAAATCATGTGTCATGATAGATTTAAAAATCTATCATGTCCATGAGATTAAACCGCTAAGTTGTAGATAATTATACACCATGCTTCAATGCATTGTTGTAAATAAATCAATTCTTAACCTTAGGAATGGTTAGTGTAGTATTTCACATATTTATCATTATGTGTTATATACATAAACAAAGCAATAAACTAACAGGGCGCTGTGACGAAACCGAGGGGATAGCAACGACCGGTATGTACTTTGTCACGGTTCACCTTCATCTCTTCTGTTACTCCGTCACGCCCTGCACCTGTCAAATTGGTTTCTGTTTGCTATATAACCCTGTCACTATGGTTTTGTCACTGGGATTCATTGTTCTTATGTCTTTGTTCTTGTTTTCACATTCCTGGGCCATAATTAAAGTTTATGTCGGGCCGGGATTCGATCGTGTAGGGAATGGAACTTGTAGTAGGGTACGGGATTCGATCGTGTAGGGAAAGGAACTTGTAGTAGGGTACGGGATTCGATCGTGTAGGGAAAGGAACTTGTAGTAGGGTACGGGATTCGATCGTGTAGGGAATGGAACTTGTAGTAGGGTACGGGATTCGATCGTGTAGGGAAAGGAACTTGTAACCCCCCACATTCAGCCTCTGCAGCGCTAGTGAAGGCTGTTTAGGGGGCTGAATCTTGTCCTTATCCACCTGAGGCTGCAGCTGGGGCTGGCAAGAGGAGGGGATGCCAATTCTGTCCTCAAAGATGGACTGTTGTACAAATACTATGTGGTGCACATGTGAGAAATACATCTGCAAAGTCCATGCACACTGTCCTACATATGCTTATTATGCTTATCAAGTTTTAGTTTTTTATTTATTGTCTTATTTTATTCTTATTAATTGTTTTTGTTTATACGCCTTGTAGGTGGGGGCAATGGTTCGAACTGGAGAAGACAAGTATTTTGAAGTTGAATTCCTCATTGTACAGTATATAAGAATATATCACCATGTTGCCAAAAACATTTGGCAAGACGGTTATTCAATAAAAATGCATTCAAAACTACTTTCTGCACATTCTTAGGCTATACAAGTGCTATCTCTTGCTAAAAACATTTTAAAAATCATGTTTACACATATGCAGTACCTTTAGCAATAATAATAATAATAATAATAATAATAATAATAATAATAATAATAATAATAATAATCAACCTCTACTTTAGTAAAAAAAAACAATTATGACAGGTGTGTTGTCATAAAAACGAGTGGTGTCCACTGATTAAATGCAGTCTTTCTGCACTGTGAAGAGTTTCACAAAGTTTGTGATGAATGACAGGTTGTTTCTTCATGTAAAAAAAAACACAAAAAAATTTAAAATTCAATTAAGCTGCTTTATTTTAGGGGTTTAGTGAAGGCGGGTCATTTTACAGAATGTTAAAGTTAACAAATTTAAAATAGATTTTATGACCATACACTGTATGAATCATGAATCTAGATACCAGTAAAACGTCATCAATATCATTTGCAGTGTGATTCACTAGGTACATTTTATAAGTTGTGAGATTTATAAAGTTTGCCCTTTTTTCATCTTCATCTTCACATTTTTTTTGTATCTTCATTATAGTCTAAGAAATCATAGCAGTTATCCCATTCAAAATGACAACAATCCAACAGAGTGGAATATCCGGCAGCCAGCACAGTCGCAATTGCAGGAGGCGGAAACCACATTCAGGAAGTCTGCGTGTCTGCCTTGAACTTGCATGACAGGTATCAACTGCAATGGAACTAAATCTGCAAAACAGCCTGCAATTAACAAAACTCCCCACTAGGAAGATTGAGATTCAGGTTCAGACTGGTTTTCTATTTTTCTGAAAAGGTGTGACTTCTGTCACAAACTTTGGAGGGAACACGGGGATTAACTCTTATCTCACCTCTGCACATTATCCTACCCTTACTTTAGCCTGGGATGATCAGGGCAGCTAGGTGGAGGACCGCCTCGTAGCTGCCCAAAAAGGGCCATGTAGAGGGCAGAGTGGCTGGAGTGGGGGTAGCTGTGAGGTATGGCGGGGGTGGGGGAGCAGTTACAGTCCCATAGACAACAGGAGAGGGATAACAGGAGGGCGCGGTGTCATCACTTTCTGTCCTGACATGATTTGTGACGTTCTTTGTTCAGTTTCGTAACTGTTGCACTCTGCATGTTAATTAAATCATTGCTATTCTCCAACATACCTTGTGTCCTGCTCTGCTTAGATGGTGGATCTGAACAGCGGGACATTTGTCGAGGTGTGGGCACTTCATGGCGTTTATGTATTATTTACCCACAATACCCAATCTTTGAGATTCGAGGTCTGATGCTGTCAGATACTGACCCATGCAGGGACCAAATCAAAAATGTGACATCTTGCTAATCACACTGCACAATTTCATTATTAGTGTTTCAGTTTTATGAGTATCTATAAACTGAAGTTTCAAATATATATGGAGAACTTTGGAGTGGTGCAATGCAGGGCCAATAGACCATGCCTCAGGCCCTACGTCTGCTGGGAATATATATCCAGCACACCGCAAGCCTGAATTGGATAACAGGAACTGACTGAATAAATCACCCGCTGTGTGGTTTATAATTAATGGTTCATTAAAAAAAATGGAAAATAGAAAATCTACAGCACACATGAGCGTTGAGTATTTTTCACACTACACATATTAAATATTATTTAAACTACCGTTCAAAAGTTTTGGGTCACTTAGAAATGTTGGAGAGAGGACGTGAAAAATTCAGAAGCAATTACGGAAAGGGACAATTACAGATTGGACTTCAGCGACTGGACGAAAAAATCTGTCAATTACTGTAACCCACCATGCACAGAGGAGTGGCTGTAAAGTGCGTAGCTGCGTTTCAAATCTGTTCATAAAGTATTGACTGAAGGGGAATTTTTAAAAATGTATTATGAATTTAGTTTTTTTTTTTTTCATATGAAACAGTAAACTAAAACTATTTTGAGTTATGTTTGAAATGTTTAATAATATAACTAAGTTATTATTAAAATAAGTGTTGTCCAATAAAATAGTATTTGCTTCTCTGTTTTAAATTGTTCCAACTATGGCTTAGTTTACAAATCCAGAGTTTTTTGTGGATTTGTAGAACTTTTTTTTATTTATTTATTTTTTACTTTTTTTTTAGATAGTAGATGTGATATCACAGGTCTTGTTAAAACATTATTTTCCGTGTGGAGTTTAGTACTGTGGGTAGCAACAGACGAAGAGACGAATGCAGAATTTCTGGTTACTTCTCAGACTACCTGCAGTTGTCTGTGTGTCTTTATACATTGATTTGTACATATGCACAATGAACATAAAAACGATCATGGTGATCGACATTTGAGGCACGTCACATATATTCAAAAAGCCCCATTTGACTTTGTTCTCTGAAATGTAGTTTCTTTTAACCTATACTTGTAGATCTTGCTATTAAAACCAGACATGGACACAGTACTTAAGAAGGGTCTCACTTCTGGCAGTAATGCACTAATTTATTTATTTATTTATTTTTTACACACATTTTTTTTTTCATGTCTTGGGATTTGTTATTCATGTTTGCACATCAGGGCCACAGTAGATTCTGGCCACTTTGAGCCTGATATCGCACCCACAGTTGCTGATGCTCCAGACATTCAAGTAATCGAAAGAAGGACAGTTTTCAACTGTGCTAACATAATTGCAAAATGTTTTTTTAATGATAAATTAGCCTTTTAAAATGATAAACTTGGATTAACAAACACAACGTGCCATTGGAACACAGGACTGGTTGCTGATTATGGGCCTATGGAAGCCTATGTAGATATTTCATTAAAAATCTGCCATTTCCAGCTACAACAGTCATTTTTAACATTAACAATGTCTACACTGTATCTCTGATCAATTTGATGATATTTTAATAGAAAACAAGGAAATTTCCACTCGCCTAATGGAAACAAATATGATCATTATTTTTTTTTTTATCTTGTTTCCTTTTTCCCATAAATAACTAATTTAGGGGAAAATTTCAAGACTTAAAAGATAAAGACCACATTTGATGCCTCTTTTTGCCAACTGTAGTTTAGTTTATGATTAGTTTTAATGTTCAAAAACAAGTGTTTTGAAAACAATATTTATGTGTTTGAATGTATGACAATTGTTGTGGTTACATTAGGTATACTTTCAGGAGGGATAATTATTCCTCCATTGTTACACTGGTGCCAGAAGTAGGATGTGTGCAGAGAAACATGAGTTACATGGACAAACACGCAAGCAAGAAATTGCTTGTGAAAATGTGGAGCTGGCTGCGAGGAACAGCTAGCTGCAGAGCGAGGCATCAGACAGGAAGCAGACTCCTGACATCCTTATTAACCTGCGAAGAAGCCGTGGGGCTTCGAATGTTGGATAGTGCCGTCCAAGGTTGGAACCCCTAAAATAGTCAGGGAGGAATGAAGCCAGCTTGGGCCTGAATGCAATGGAGCAGCGTTCTCAGTTTGAGTAAAATTTTTAAAGATCCCAAGATCTCCCTAAACTCTGGTTTGCAATTTGCTGTAGGTTCTGGTAAGAAATTTTATGCATTCACTTTGGGTCTGTCATGTGCATGACAAACAACAGGTAAAGATGGTTCTAAAACCTTTGTTTTATTCAGCTACACATTCTACAAAAAAAATCAAAAGTATGAATTGCCGTAGCTAGTATACAAAATAGAGGATTATATCAAAACTAAATATACAGAACTTTGTGATATTGACATTGCTACATCATATACACCATAACTTGATTTTGATCTGCCCACAAAATGTACAGCAGAATTAGGGGGTCCAGTAATATCTACAGGCCCATGTCTAAGGATTGTACTCTGTTATAAACCGATTGTTAAAGCAAGGGACTTTAGAGTGACACAAGTGCCAGGGTACCCCCCTCCCATTCTTTCTCTCTCGCTCTTCACTCCCCCTTCGTCCTTCCTTCACTGTGCCATTTGGACCACCACCGCCTTCCAGGCCTTGTCTTTGTCAAACTCCCTCAGCGATCCGTTGGACACGTTTTGCTGGTAGGCCGGATTTGTGGCAAAGCAGAGAGAAAGAAACAGAATGGTTATTCCAGTGTTTACAGTACTGTCAAAAGTAGAGTTTGGAATCACCAGCACTTTTATACACTGCACACTAGACAGCTCTCAAGAGGGCATCAGCGCCCAATGGAGAAGAGCCAAGTTCCTCTCAACGGTGCAACCGGCCCTGGGAAGCCGGTAGGAGACGCTCTTTATGGAAAAACCGAGAGAACCTAGGCTGATCTAACCCCCACCAGTTTTGGCGGTGCTATGCTAATTGCTCTACTGGAACCATGCGATGGAATTTTTTTGCCTCCAAAATCAATTTGCAGCAATTACACAATAATAGAGATGTCAGACACAAATTTGATGTCAGGTATACATTTTTACTACACTAATATGAGTCTGATTATCAAAAGTTTTATTTAGCTTTTACATTTAATTAAAACCTTGCCAAAAAATGTTATGAGTTGGGAGAGAAATGTTTGAAAAGGTTTGAATTAAGATAATGTCAATGCATGAAGAAGAGGATGTTCTAGAGAGATCACTGCTCGATCTGAACATGCATTTCGCCCTTCTCACGATTAGGCATTCCCAGCAGCACATGTGCGTGTTCTAGACAGCGCGTGTGCACGTGCAGGCCCCAATGTGTACCTCATAGTGCCGACGGTGCTGCTGCAGCTCCTCCTCCCACTCCGGGACCCCCTGGCCGAATTGGGTCTTGTAGACGGCGCAGTGCACCACGGTGGCAAGCGTGAGCACTGCCTGCACCAGCAGCAGGACCATTAGAATCAGCAGCAAGACGTCATAGGATTGCTGGGGAAAAACACAAAATACAATATTTATGTGCTGCTGGGTCAAATAATGTAGTAATAATAGTAATAACAGTAATGGTGGACAAGGGCAGCATCTATAGGCCATTTGACCTGAGAATTCCCTAGTTTAATTTTCAGTGCTGACATGAAAAACTATTAGAGAACTGAGGGTTGAAGATGATCTGTACCTATTCCTCAGTCCAACCCAGCATTGAAAGAACTTTCTTTCTCTTTCCAAGACATATTCATACCACTGAGTGAGTAGGCTGACAGTACATTTTTTGTGAGATTTCGTATGATCGACAGAGGTTGCGTTAGGTTGTGTTTTTTTTAATGTTCGAAATCCATCCCATAAGAATGTACATTTCCATAATCAGCCTTTTTTTATTTTATAAACGGCAAGGCACCTTAATAAAGTCTAATTATGCGATATCAGCATACGTGACGATTTCTAACAGAAATTGGAATATGAAAGAATACGAGTACATTCACCAAGCTATTTATATATTCTGCTCTTGGAATTTTTGTCCCTGCATCCTGTATATATTCAAATAAGAAACGAGTCACCAAAGAAAATCTTATCCTGTCACTTTTACAAAAATCCAAAATGACAAAATTGCCGAATGTAAATATAGAGAAGATTTACTTTTTTTATATAGCAAGCGCATTTAAAGGTGATTAGAAAATCTGCAGTGAAAACGGTGAAAAAGTATGTCAATGGGGAGGGAGGGTAACGTTTATTCCCCAAAAGTTGCAAAAGTTTTGGGAACTTTGAGAACACTGCTGAAAAGTAACATAAGGAGTGCAATTTATAACACAAAGCGGAAAATTCACGGATCACATTCACAGCTGGTACCATTGATATCGTAGGAGGCTCATGTTTTTGCCATTCTGTATTTTAAGTTGTCACCACACAATCAGATGTTGCAATAAAGTTTCATTAAAAATGTTAAAATAATAGTTAATAAATGTGCTTTGAATGCCTTACGTAAATTCATATTAAAAATAAAAGCAAATAATTTGTAAAAAAATACATGAATCCATCCAGGACATTTGAGTGTCAACACGATCGCATGGTAACATCAGTAATTTAATCATGAATTGAGCCAACCAAGAGGGCTATTTTCTCAATCACTGCAGCAGATGTGGAGAAATTAATGTTCAGTGTTTAATGTCTTGGCGTAGACAAACTTTCCTTGTATCACTATATCAGTGCTTTGTTGTATGTGCAAACATAAAGCTTTTACAATTAGCCACATGTCTACATTAATGGTAATGATTTTTGTTAGTTAACAAACAACAAAAATATTATGATCAGAAATTTTGCCTCCCGAGTCTGGAAAGCACCAGTTAATTTCCTTTGCTGAATGAGACCGAGCTTTGGCAGACTGCCGCTCAGGCTAGGGCTGGTAAAAAATCAGCTGGGCTTCTCTCAACTCATAGATAAACAGTGCCTCTTGCTGGCTAGCCCGTTTTTAGAAATAAGCACTGTCCATACTCTTTATCTGCCCATTTTTTTGATTTTATACATTGTTCTTACACCCTTTTTACACACATTTACATCTTTGTAAAGTAATTTGGGAACGACTTTCATGTAAAAAAACAAAACAAAACAAAACCATTTATCAAATATGAATTCATCATAGATTGAGTATTTATTAACCGTATAGTACTGACCTTAGCAGTGGGCACCTCACGCAGGAAGATATCAACAAACCTCAGCAGGCTGCAAGACAGGAAACCAGAGGCTGAGAAGAGCAAGGGGGACGTCACACTGCTGATGGCAATTAGCACTTCCACCTGTGTGAGTTTCAGAGATAGAAGCAACTTCAACACGCAATCAAAATATAACTAGGACACAAAATTTAACTTCACTGTGAACAATTTGTTTTTTTTTTACTATTGGTTGCCGGGCGTTTTAAGGGTCAGAGAAACATATGTGTGAAACAGTTGTAGATGGGAGTTAGTGGCAAGAGGTGAGATATATGGTGGTCAAGCATGGTGTTTGACCACCTGTAGGGCCATAACAACGGGGTCCCGAAAATACGTTCAGTCTAGGCGGCACTGCCTAAAATATTATATATATA